>JADDOH010007292.1:0-151716 GCA_016648135.1 Agrypnia vestita | reverse complement strand
TTTTCGTTCTGGAAATTTCGACCTGCAGAACAAGCCCCGTGGACGGCCGGAGACCAAAGTTGATAATGAAGAATTGAAGGCTATTGTGGAAGCGGATCCATCGCAAACCACATCCGAGTTAGCTGCAGGCTGCGGTGTTAGTGATAAAACTGTTTTAATCCACTTGAAGCAAATTAGTAAGGTGAAAAAGCTTGAAAGGTGGGTACCTCACGAATTGAGTGAAGCAAATCAACAAACGCGCGTTGACTGCTGCGTTGCATTACTCAACCGGCACAATAATGAAGGGATTTTAAATCGAATCATTTACCTGTGATGAAAAGTGGATCCTGTACGATAATCGGAAGCGCTCATCGCAATGGCTGAACCCTGCCGAACCAGCCAAACCATGCCCCAAGCGAAAATTGACTCCAAAAAAGTTACTTGTGAGCGTTTGGTGGACTAGTGCTGGTGTCGTTCACTACAGCTTTCTTAAATCTGGCCAGATGATTACGGCAGATGTCTATTCTTAGCAACTGCAAACCATGATGGAAAAACTAGCTGCTAAACAACCGAGGCTGGTTAATCGCTCTAGGCCACTGCTGCTTCATGATAACGCTAGACCACACACTGCACAACAGACGGCTACCAAATTAGAGGAGCTTCAATTGGAATGTCTAAGACATCCACCGTACTCTACGGACCTTGCCCCAACAGATTACCATTTTTTTCGAAATTTGGATAACTTCTTGCAAAGGAAAAAATTCAACTCCGATGGGGCAGTCCAAACCGCCTTCAAAGATTTTATTGATTCCCGTCCGAATGGTTTTTTTAGTAAAGGGATTGATGAACTACCTATGAGATGGCAAAAGTGCATAGATAGCAATGGTACATACTTTGATTAAATAAATATATTATAATAAAAAAAAATCGGCTTTATGTTCCTCCCATACTAAACGCCAATTTCATATGTAAGGACCTAATATTTGCAGTGAACGTGCCGCCTTAAAGAGTATTATTTCTTAGTAAATAATTAGCACTTTATAAACATTTTTACTTTAGGAAGCTCGGTGTAGAATAAATTTTTAAAAAATATTGTCTATCCTAAAAAATACGTTTTTTTTACTAAAAGATTTAATAACGCAAGAATAATAAACATTTTAGCTGCAATATGTGTGCCTTAAATAGACACGAGGGTTACTCACTTCCCAAAATATGGGTATCCCAATCATCTCGCCTAAACAAGGGGTTTAGTTCATTTTTATAAAATTTTATACTCTGTTGGAAATAAATCGTATTGCATTGTCTAAAGAAATACACAAATGCTGAAAGTTTTAGAGCCCTGGCTAGTCGGAAAGCTGACAGACAGACAAGTGAAGCTAAATAAAAGCATGTATAATAGGAACTTGATGTATTATTTGGATAGAAACATACAAACGTTGATTTTTTTTTCCAAAATTTTATATTGTCTTTTTCAATAAATGATTTTTTTTCAGCGGACGCAATCTTAAACTTCACAAATGAAAATTGGAGAGAAGTCTTCGGTCTGGTTGGAAAGGCCCCAATGAAGGCAATCACGGACACCGTTGTTAAACACATAACCACCTTTTTCTCAAAAATACCAGTAGACGAACTGTTCGATCCATAAACAATTATATATTTAAATAATAAAATTAAATTTTTGAATATTTATGTGAATTAATAAGTTTCGTGGTCGCAGAACCAAAAGGTATCATCTGACGTTCAACAATGTTCTTAGGTTTACAATGCCGTTGACTGACTAACCCTGATGACTGACATTGCAATGGTATCCAAAACTCGATCAGAATTGTCGCAGACACACGGCAAAATACCCCAGAGGAATGATATATTATAAATGTCTCATAAAGGCGAAACTATTTATTTATATTTTTTATTATTATTATTTATTTTACATTTACCAAGATCCTGCTAACTATAATAAAGTTATCAGCAGGTTTCTTATACAACTATGAATAAACTTAATAACCAAAAAATTTATAAATTATAAAAATACTAGCTGTGCGGCTTCGTACATTTTTAGGCACGCGCACGCGTACATTTTTAGTACACCGTTTGGATCGTCATAAAAGTTTCGCGAACCTTTTAGAACATTTTCCTTCCAGAACTTTCAAGAAATTTATTGAATGTACAGAAACCTTCTAGACACACCGACTAATTCTGCCACTCTGAAGGTTTTTCCGGAACCTTCTAGACTTACCAACACAGTCCGCGCACCTATTTTGAAAGAATCTGAAGCATTTGCAGCCTTCCCATAACAAAACAATGTGCTAGAAAGCACATTTTCGTCACCCATTGGGTGGGTGGTTGTAGCTGGTTGTGGAGAAAACTTGGCGGATAGGGAAACACGGTTTTCTTTTATAGATAGATATATATATATATATATATATATATATAAATATATATATATATATATATATATATATATATATTATATATATACATATATCTATATTACATTTATAGAATTGTTATAAAAATTATAAAGCCAATAATCATATATTAACATGGAAAAATATAAGGGGATAGTGGACGAAAATGCCCCAGGGAGGGGAGGAGATTCAAGATGACAATGATGAGGCTAATGATATGGTAGGTGAAGGTATTGTTAGCATGCAGACAGTTCACTCTTGTTCATAATACACTCCCTGCATGCCATTTTTACATGCATTGATATGAATCCAATCCAAACATACCGCATACCGTTGAAAACCGTTGGTATTTTCACTTGTAGTGTTCTTTCTCCATAATAATTGTTGCATCTAGGTACAATATATTTTCCAAGTGACATTTGTCTCGAATTATACTTATTCATTACAAGTGTTTTATGGTCATCATTATAGTAGTTATTCAGTATAAGCCTGTATTTAAATAACTGATTGATATTCATTAACTTTATTTCCGAAAAAATATATTTTCCTTTATTTTTTTTACTTTACTGTACTATTAGATAAGATGCATTTAATTATTTTCTTTTGTAGGTTTAGTACTTGTTTTATGCTTGTTTGAAATGTATTTCCCCATACCAAAATACCACATAGAATTATTGGTTCTATCATGGCTACGAACATTGTTTTAAGAGTTTCAAAAGGAATAATATTTTTAATGGTAAAATATTATCCCTTTTGAAACTCTTAAAATTTTTGATAGTATTGACCTAAGTTCATTACATATTTTTTGTATATGTGGTTGCCAGTTAAATTTCTCATCTATTATGATGCCTGTTGGGCCCGATATGGGAAAGTAAGTATGGGTATTTACAGAGCTTCCAACCAACCGTACGGCTGGTTTAAGTGATCACTTTACACAATGTAAGGTTCACCAATTCCATCCATGAATGACTACTAAATCTTTCAAAGTTATGTTACTTTTGGACTGCCCGTTTCATATGTATTATATATGTACTTGTATGTATTACCGCAATCTGCGGTTGAAAATTGTCATCCCTGAATATTCATGCCATGAACCAGTATAGACGTCGCCGTTGCGTTGGACCCAGAAGAATTTCACCCCTGAAGAATCATCTAGGCAGAATTTGTCAAGTTTTCGTATAAAAATTCTGGCAATATTTTTTATCGTTACAAACACATCAAATTTCTAGTAATTTAGAAGACAACAAGAAAACAAAAATACATTTTATGTGCATTTGTAATATTTTTAGGTAAACGTTAATATGTATACAAATAAAATGTACGAATTGTATTACACAGGGTGTAACAGAGCTAGTCCAAAATACTTTACTTGTAGATTTCCTGCCATTTTTTTTTAATCTAAAATTTTCAAGCAACAATGTCGTCTAATCAATAATTATGGATATAAGCAACTTCAAAATATGCATTTTCTCTAAAATGTTATCATGAATATAATTTTGATCGAATATTAAAAATATATTCGCTGTAAAGTAATTCAAATAAAATTATTGAAACCTTGCAAAAAATTCAGGTTCAAAATTTTTCCAAGGTTTTAATCATTATATTTTACACACTAAGATATTCGATATAGGTTATTGTAATGATAGTCATGATTGTAATGATAGTGTAGATTCATATTCGATATAGGTTATTGTAATGATAGTCTTACGTTTTACAAAAAATAAGTCAGATATATTGAAAAAAAATGCAAACTTTGATGTCGCATATCTCCATAACATTTTCGACTCATAATCGAGGCAGGAATATAGTCCTGCGAGGTAATTAATGTTTTCCAAATAACCCTGTATATGCTCTACATCTACAAAATTGCTTTTATACCTTTATATACTATATTATTTCAAATTCCCTGCCAAAACATATATATTAATAATATCGTATTATTGTGGACCTTAACCTCCTCCAACATTCCTCACCTTCTTCCTCTATCCTGACGTGTACTCTTCCAATCTCTGATGTTTATAGTTTTTATGTCGCTGCACTCCATCCAGCCATCGGAGTTTGGGTCTACCTAGAGAAATAAACACGAAAACACAACTAGCAACACTTATTTTACTCTACAACCTGACAAATTGGTGTGTCAGAAAAAATATTCCAAAATAATTCAATGTATATTAAAAGACAATGAGTTTGTATCTGAAAAAGAAGTTGCAAATTGATTTTGTATATTTTTTGTAGTCTTTTTGTTTACGCTGTGTACACGTGTACATGGCTTCGTCTTTGCGGCCCACATGCTAGAAAAACAAAGTGATAAAATTTGTTGAAAAAACCAGTCCACAACACATAAAACTATACTCGCAGTTTAAATTATTCACGCCGTGGGCCACACAGATAACAGCTTAGCGTAGTAGAAACGTCGGACGAAGTCGGAATTTAAAATTATCTATTTTCATTTAAAAAAAAGTAACCCATAAAAACCAAGTTTTTATTATACTCCCTTTCTTTGTAAAATATAACAACAATTAAAGACGAATTAAAACATATAACATAACACTAAACTTTCAGTAATTTAATATATTTCTAAAATGTCAGATGTTTTGAGCTATGAAAGACACTTCATGCTTTGAAGATTAAATTCCAAAAACATTTGTCAGTCAATTTAGATTTTCGATATTCGTAGTGAAGTACCTATTATGCATACCGACGGAGTAATTCAAATTTAGAAAATATTCCGCAACGTTATCGGGCCGCCGTAATCAAACTTTTCTAATGATTCCAATTTGAAAAAAACAATAAAATTTCTAAAAATCCGAAATTATACTATAATTATTAAAATTTTTTAACGAAAATTTGATAGATCTTCTTGATCGTCGCCACGAGTCTACTTGCCAAGTTTCAGCTCGATTAGATCACGGAAAAAGGGTCAAAAATCTATCCAAAGTTTTTGTTGACGGCAAGCAAGTAGACGCCACGAGTTAATATAAAGGGAGTAAAAAATGTTTTTTCAATTTTTTGCATGCTTTTTATCATTTTATTCGACTTGTATTAAGGTAAATGAATTTTTCATAATTCATGTAATTTACTGTATTTTTTGCAAAAAATAAATCAGAAATATTGAAAAAAAAATGCAAACTTTGATATTGCATACCTCCATAACAATTGATGTTAGGTCATTGTAGCTTGAATCTTTTGAAATCACTATCAAGGCAGGAATCCACCTGTAAAATTTTTGCTACTAGTTATAATATATAATGTACTGTATAACGCACACCTTTATAATGCACATTTTTAGAATGGAAAATGAGTTTCCAGTATTGGCCTCACCATACGTTACTCTTCATATTTGGTATTAAAAATGTGTGTTAAATTCAAATGGAAAGAAATTATAGACTGAGCATATACGTGGGATGGAAAGGATTTCCTATTATTGTTGTATTGTTGAAAGAAAAAAGAGGTATCTGTCTGTTAGATCTGAGTGGGACGTGGATGGAGGGAGAGCAAGCTGGTGATTTCAGGAGAAACAATAAGTTGTTTCGTGATCGCTGACCGCCAATCGAAATAATGAAGTGCCATTGGTCGGAATTGACGTCCGAGTTATTCTGCGCCAATGGCGGACCAGGATTTCAACTTTCGAAATCCGAACAATCTGAACTCGGAGTTCCATTGTTTTTTCTCTGTTGGAAAATTGACGTTTTTCGTGCGGTTCCTAAAAATGCGAGGTAACCGATGTTTTGAAATTTTGAGCCTTTCTGAAATGGACGTGTAGCTCTGTTTCCAAAAGCCTTTCGGAAATAAACGCTCTGTTTACGAATTCACTCGATTTACAACATGCGGAGCTCTGCGACCCAAGAACCAGGACGGATTCCGTAAGTACAATTTCAGTTGTCAAGACCATGCGCTTTATCGGCGGAAATTGAGGAAGGAGAAAATTAGCAAACAACTGGCTTGCCTCCAAAGGTAGAACAGCAACTGAAAATTTACTTACTGTAATTGCATAATAATGTCTTCAAATAAAAATATATACCTATACAAATAAATTAATTAATTAAGGAAAATAAAAAATAATCTTAAACAAAACTTTTACCCTTTTTACATTAAACAATTATTCTACACATATTTACACTTGGACTTATAACTCACTCAACTTTCACTAACATTCCACTTGATACTTTGTAGATACATAATTACTAGCTTATGAAAATAAATATTACTGACGAATTCGAAAAAATATTATAATTGTGTTCTATAACGCCACTCTGGGACAGGCGTAGCCTAGTAGAGTGGCGTAATCCACAAATTAAACAAAACAGAAAAATGTGTAATTTATCTTATGTTTTATTGTTAAATTAGTATTAAGTACCTTTATTTATAAACAAGGATTTTTTTAAATAAAAATAAAAAATATATTTCTTTCCGCTGTCTCCGATCCCCGTTCAATGTAGGCTTCCGCTTAATTTCGTACAAGCGTTGTATACAAAAACCCATTAGTTATTGTAAAATGCAACAAAATCATGCGCAATAGAATGATTGCAATATTAAAAATTTGCAAAAAAATTATTCTGGAATTTATTTAATCATACTTTACAATTTATATTTCTTGAAATTACGGTCAAACACGTTCGGTAACGGTAGTCCGTTACAATAACTGCACGTAATGTGTAACCCGCTTTATTGTATGCCCATGATGAGGCCTAGTCCCAATAAAAATCAAGTACCGGAGCAAAATCCAAAGGATAACACATTCGCAATCGATCCAAAAAAAAATTGTATCGCGGGTGGCCATGAACTGTGTTAAAATACACTTTGCTTTTTGTGAATACAACACACATTACATATTATACTATTATTATATCTATTTATATATTCGATTCAATTTTAGTAAAATAGTTTTTCAAAAATGTATTTAATTTAATGATTTCCATCGATGAAGATAAACTTTTTCATGAATCGTTTGTTACAAAATTTTGAAATTCGTTGAAAATAATAAAAATCTCTAACATCGGAGACGGCACGGTGAACGCTGTGCACGTAGACGGGATCATTTGTAGAATGATATGCACAAGCGAAAGTTTCCATTTTCGTATAATTTGGCCTTTAAATGAAAACAAGACACTGGAAACGCGGAAAAGTCCAGCGAGTGAAATTCGTCGTAGGACACTGTACAATAAAAGACCGCGTGACGAAGGCGACATCGAGGGCGAGGGCTGCAAAGAAGCCAGGGTCGCAGAAGACGGCACAGGCGAAGGAGTCGGAAGGCGAAGAGGCGAGCAGATCGACAAGTCTCCAAGTCGAGATTGACAAGTCCAGATCGACAAGTCTTGACAAATCAAGAGGACGCAGCCGCACGACGGAATTAACAGCGTTCTCAAATCATCACGCGGAGCCAGCACGGGACGACGCGTAGGCGAAGTCAAATCTTCGGCCACTTGTTGAGACATGTTAACAACCGAAGCAACCACAAACAACTGGATAAAGGACTAAGAAGTCTCGAGTCACCAATTAAGATCGATTGATTCGCCTCGCCTCGCCAATTTAGACAGCGAGATTTTGAAAAGTTAATTATTAAATAAATATTAGAGATTATTTTTGTGTTGATGATGATCATCGAGATGATGAAAATTTAATTATTAAATAAATATTAGAGATAACAGACGTTACAACACTGAGCTCTATACTCTATTTAAGGAGCCAAACGTCACAAAATTTATAAAACTGGGAAGACTTCGGTGGCTGGGTCATGTGGAGTGACCATCCGACCATCAAGCACCAAAGTCCCTGCTGAACTCAAGGCCAATAGGGCGAAGGAGCTTAGGGAGGCCAAAATTAAGATGGAGTGATAACGTCCTCAAAGATATCTCTGCCTTAGAGATTCGAAACTGGAGAGAGCTGGCACTAGACCGAGATGAGTGGAGGAAAATTATTGAGGAGGCCAAGACCCACCAGGGGTTGTAGTGCCAAGAATGATGATTATTAGAGATTATTCTGGAATTGGAGATTTCCAGAATATTTCAGCTAATAGCCAGATATTTCAATAAATAATGTACAATCTTGACTTTGTTTAAATGTAACAAAAATAAATATTTGACGAGTTTGTTCTGTTAAGTGTTAAATAATCGCCAAACGTGTTCTTTTTATCATCTTACGTACACAAATATTTTACCCGACAGATCTGTATATATAACTAGAGTTTTGGTAGCTGACCAAATTATTTCTTCTCGACAACGTCATCGAGGAGATCAAGATGGCAAAAATCCAAAACACTTTGCGTGCACTTTTGATTTCGTGGCTAATAATTGAAGGATTTGCAGCATCTTTGCGTAAGTTAAATTTTATATAGGTATTCTATGTACCTAACACTATTTATTTTTATTAAACAGCATGTAACAGAGCTATTCCAGTCATAGATACCTGCTTTAATTATAAGTCGTAAACGTTCAAGCAACCATTACCTAATATCAAGGTATGGAGATATGCGACATCTAAGTTTGCATTTTTTCAACATTTCCGGATTATTTTTTGTAAAATGTTCAACTATCGTTACAGTTACTTATTATCGAAAATAAAAAATTCATTCCCTTTAATACAAGTCAAATAAATTGAGAAAAACCTTCCAATTCCAATTGGAATTTCTGCAGGGTTTTTATCATTTTATTTAACTTATATTGAAACGAATGAATTTTTCGTACAAGTAAATGTTATTATGGTTCAACGTTTTGTAAAACATAAGTCAGAAATATTGAAAGAAAATGCTGACTTTGATATTGCATAACTCCACAACTATTGATATAATCAAGGCATGAATTCGCCTGTAAAGTATTGTGGACTAGCTCTGTTACACCCTGTTTATTAATATTTACGAATATATTACCGGATTTTAAATCCCCATAAAATATTTTTTTCTTATTTTTAGCAAAGGGGACGCAGCGATGCAAATTGTCCGATCCTTTATTGAATGTCTGCATGAAAAAATCAGCGCAGAATTTCCTTCCACTGTTTGTAAACGGACTTCCGGAGATAGGAATTCCTAAATTAGAGCCCTTAAATATTCCGGATGTGGACAATAATACCCCCATTCTAAATTTCAAATTCACCAAAAACAAAGTTTTTGGGGTCGCGGGGGCCAAGATCGAAGAACTAAAGTAAGTCGTTTATATATAATTAGCTAAAAATTAAAAATCCTTTATCAATTTGAATGGACATCTCATTTTTAATTGTTTTCTAAGCAATTAGTTCAATTATTGAATGTATTGACGTCGAACAATTATTTATTAATGTATTTTCGTAGCACATTCGAATAAATCATAGAAATGTAACCTTATTTTGCCCCATGATCGCCATTGATTTTTCTTTGTTAAGCGCATACTATTTTCTGTTTATTATATATTATTACTAGTGACTTAAACCTGCAGAAATGTTAAAAGAAATAAACTGTCAGATGATATTTGTATCGTGTGAAAGTGAGAAAATGATTTGAGTATTTTATTTTTTATGTCAATAGAACATCCTTTACAGAATTTATTATTTATATTTCTCAAAATTCAGATTTTGTTATAATAAGGGAGATAGAAGTAGTAATTTTTAACGAAAGGGACGTTTTTTCAATGTATAATGATGAACTTATTGATTTTTCAAAAGGTTTATAAATACTAGAATGTTTATCGACCATTCTTCTTCTAATTATTCTAGCTCTAGTGTACTATACTGCATATAAATTTTATGTTTTCCATTTATATGAAAAAAAGTTATTCCCAACGATACTATAAACAAAATATTTATTATGTACAGATAGGATCGCAAAACGCATTTTACAAATGAATACTCAATGAAAAATTTAACTCAATCGTGTATTCTGTCGTTGCAACCAATGACTTATCAAAGCAATGCTTAAAGATATCTTAAATTATATACTCTATGTTAAATAATTAAAGTGATTCTGTACTACTTTGGTAATGTCCTTCCTTTTGCTAGGAAAAATCTGTTGTAAGGAAATCTGGAAGCTACGGTAAAACTTCAAAATTGTCTTCTCGGTTCAATTGTTATGTGCATTTTACAACAATGTATCGCGACAAGGTATACAAATAGCGGTTCCGACTAACTTTTCCAAGTTCATGCACAGGGCTCCCCTTCTATCCATTTTTCTCTCCTAACCTAACCTCGTCCCTTTCATCACTCAGACAGAGGTCCATCCAGATGCATTGCACTGAATAAAACCTTTCTAGAAATATGTGGAAGCGAATAATAGAGGAAGGACAAAAACGGGAGTAAAAAAAGTATTACAGACTGAAAAATGATTTGTGAAATACATGTATAACTTTTCAGTCATATGAAATATATGTATCTGAAATAATTAAGGGTAAAAGTGCCTAAGGCATCAAAAAATAAATTCAAAATCAATTATTTTTTGACGTAACTCCTAGACGTACAAAATTTGTTTTTTAATCATTTTTTACGGCATACATAGATAAATATTTTCAAATTTTCGAAATGGCGGAGTTATATGCTGTCTCCCTCAAGTCCTTCTCCGTGACGCATGCTGCTCATGTCGCCAGGGCCAGCGAAATGAATGTGAAATGAAAGAAGGGCCAGTGAAGTTGATTTTTTCTTGTTTGATAATATAATATCTATGACGTTTTTTTTTATATAACGAAAAACATTTTTTATGCAATTGAGATCAAGTGGAAAATATTTTTTTTTCCTTAAAATCGAGGCAAAAAATTCAAAAATATTGTCACGTGTCGTGGCTGCAGGAGGAATTAATGAAAACGCTGGAATTCAAAAATGGATTTATTAAGTACCGATTAATTAATTAATCAAACGTACAAGGTCACTTAACACTATTAAATGTAACGCTACTATTATTTGAATTAAACTATTTCGTTATTTACCAGTCGTAAATAGACACATTATAATCACTTAAACACTTAATTCACTTCTTCTTCAAATATAGCAAATTTATTTTGTGGTGATAAAATTATAATTTTCATATATTAACTTTGTAAACACCACTTTTTTACTGAAAAATATTCTGACGAAGAAGCCGTTGGCTTCGAAACATGTTGATTTTTTTCAATAAATAAGTGGTGTTTACAAAGTTAATTTATATAAATAAAATTTTAAATTTTACTTAATTCACTATTTAGTAGAACATCCCACCCAATTTCCGCACGTGTTAATTTTGCTACGTAAGAACTTTTCCAGATTATTCTCGCGGCTACCTTCGCTTTGGTATCGTTCCGTACTCCCGTCTGCCGTATTTATTTTGGCTGATATCGAAACCTCCCGACGTTTCCAGTGTTTACGAGAACTTCCTCGTAGCTTTCAGGCTTTTTTATATGTTTCCCGTAAGCCGTAGATTAAGCTAGGCTGTTCTGGAATCTTTGGTAGTATCATAGTAGTATATAGTAGTCACTTGAGAGGAGTGCGTTATTCTTTTTAGCCTTGTTAAAATATTTACTCATAATGGTGCATTTTATATATTGTAGATAATGTTATAAGTTAGATGTGTACAAAATTTGAACAAAATCGGCAGAAATGCCTTACATATATATATCTCAAAATAGTTTTTGAGATATATGTAAGGCATTTCTGATAAAAATGCAAAATAATAATGAAATTCGCTTAAAAATTCACTTATCACGCTAGCTTTAAATTGCTACAAGCCAATTTTTGAAATATTTGAATGAGTGATGACTCAAAATGTTTTCAGAACTTCAAGCCACAACATAAAGTAAAAAAAAACGTTTTTGATATATATACGATGATTGTTTAACATCAACGATGAAGAATATTGTCCATCTGTATACCACCACCCTTATTCGATACTTAAAATGAATATCTCTGCTTATATTATTTTTGCAGAATCGATCAAATTAAGAAGAAAATTAAGTTGATCTTTAACAGTTCAGGATATATGGAATCCCGCTACACTTCTCATGGCTACCTGTTGGTAATCCCAATAGACGGCGAAGGCACAAGTAATATGACGTTGAGTAAGTAAAAGAACTTGAAAGAAGATGAGAACTTTAACAGTGTAACTAACTGAAAACCTAAGCGTATGTGCAGCCAACCCATTTTTATGTACATAATAATAAATATTGAGTTATCTATTGATCTGGGATTAAGAAATTCAATGAACCAAAAAAGAAAGCAACCTGTTAAAAACGTAAATAAAAATTTGTAATTTTTGTAAATTTAATTTAATGGAAATTTTTATATTACATATGGAGTCTAAATAATACAAATTCAGCACATTATAAACTAAAGAATTATTTATCAATTCTTACATAAGGTATAACAGAGTTAGTTCACAATAATTTACACATAGCTTCCTGCCAAAATTATCAGTCGAAAATGCTCAAGCAATAATAAATTATAATAGAAATAGTATTGAAGACAAGCGACGTCAATTTTGGATCTTTTCAATATTCATTTTTTTTATTTTTGGACTATTAGATTATCATTAAAGTTACTTAAATAACAATAGCTTAAGAGATAATAGTTATTTAGTTATGGAGATAAGTTATTTGAAATTTTGAGGTATTTTTTCAAATTTTTTACTTAGGTTGTGTTCAATGTTGGACTGTCATTAAAATAACTAACATCGAATATTAAAAATTCATTCGCTTTGATACAAATCAAATAAAATGATAAAAATCCTTTTTAGGTAAAGTTTTATAGTTTTTTAGTTTTATCCCAGTGGACATCTTTAATCAAGAATCAGAGATGAAATTATATTTTTAAAGGAAAATAGGTATAGAAGTCTTTTATCTGGGTGTTCATAGGGCTCACGATCTATCGTACGACTGGCTCAAGTGCAACTTTACACAATATTACATTCCTTTATTTATTCTACTGCGTAATAGCTAGCATCACTATTTACATACATTATAATCCAATTCTAATGTATTCATTCATTACTCTATCGAATAAATATTTTCCACACCTGTGCCTTAATGACGGCATTTCCATCTCATTGAGTGAAAATTCATTCTTTTTTGCAAATTTCTGGCTTCACTTTCATTAATTAGAGGCACCAAAACTATTTTATGAACTGCTTATCTCGTTTCTTCCTAAATAATAATTTATACTATGGTCCTAAAAACTGTGGTTCTAATACTCTTTTGTAATAGTATATTATCCCAATGTCTTTAGTAGTTTTACCGAAAAGAAAATATTATTCATTTATTCGAATTATTATTATTAATTCATTGTTTCTTCTAGGTGAACAAATTTTAGATTTTTTCTATTGTTTGTATTTTTTCAGCTGCAGTAAATTACGTCTACAATATGAATTACGATGTCATTAAAGGCAAAGACGGGAAGGATTATTTGAAAATATTGAATTATCAAGTGACTTACACTCCTGAACATGCCAGTTTTCAGTTTACCAATCTATTCAATGGAAACAAGGGATTGGGTAGGTTTTCTTAATTATTTGCATAAAAACTTAGTTTATTACTGATATAATATTATTTTTGGTAATAGTAGACATGTACCTACATTTTAGAAGGTTATTTCAAAATCTGTCATCATGCCAATTACCGGATTTTGTCTACAGAGGAATAATCATTGTACATTATATTAACCAATTATCTTCGTCTCTGTGAGACATCTATAATGCATCCTTATTAATGACTACCCCTGTGTGGATAAAATTCAATAATTGTGTTCCTAGAATATACTTATAAAAATATTTATACAAAATTTTATATTTTTGATACTAAAAAATTGTTTTCAGCTGATACACTCATCAGATTTGCAAATTCGAATTGGAAGCAAATCTTCACCCTGCTTGGAAACGGCGCAATGAAGGCGATGACGGGTACCGTTGCGAAACACATAACTAAGATATTTTCAAATATACCACTAGATAAACTGTTCGATCCATAAAAAAATACTCACCACGTGTTTATTAAATTTGATACTTTATATTTATGTGATTTTAAAGTTTGTTAAATATATATAAATTTATATTCTTACTATCGGCTTTGTTTTCAATAACGTGATCTAAGAAGAAAATATTACTCTAACGAGGAATGCCAGTCTCCTACGATTACAATACCCCAAGTAAAGTACCGTACTAGTGAAAATAATTTATTTAAAAAACATTTTAATACTTTCTAGTTTTTTATTTTATTTTATATAAGGTACAAATACAAATCTTACATATTAACATATTAATTTGACATTTATTTTTAGACTTTTTTGACAATTTAGACCTCATCAGTAAAGAGAAGCTCTTGAGCCTAATAAGGGAGCCTCAGTTATTTTTTAAATATAGATACATATGTGAATTATTTAAAAATAGAGGTGGTAATAGAATATAATTATATAATGAATGAGTAGTATTTGAATGAAGAGTAGCTTGTTGGTCTTGTGGTTGGAGTCTCGCCTCGTGATCCAAAGGTCGCAGGTTCGAATCTCATTCCAGACAAGCAAGTTAGTCCTATTTTCATAGCACAAGCGTTTAGCTTAATTTGAAAATAGTAAGAATATTGATGTGACACGAATTCCGTGTTCGCATCTCTATTTTAAAAAAAAAAAAATAATAATATTGAAGTATTTTGAAAAAGGCTGTAAGTTTAAACGATTTATGAATTTTAAGAAGGTTTTAATTTTTTAAATTGTTCTGAAAGGTTATTTTTGATGCGGCTTACCTCGATAGGAAGATTATTGTAGTAGTTAACGGCTTTATAAACATAGTGCATTTGGATTGTTTTCAATTTAGACGTTGTATCAATTCTTCAAATTTTATCACTGTATCTTTAATAAAAAGACATTTAAGATAAACAGACAGAAAATAGGCTTTTACCACTTGGTCGGTACGACGAATGGGGAGCTTTCTCTTCCTCCTCGACCGTCGACGTGGCCCAACACAACAAGCCTTTCTAGGCTACCTTGTCTTCTTGCAAAAATCTTCTCAAAAAGTTGGAGGATTCTTCTCAGACATAAGTCGTTGAGAGTCTCTCTTTGATTTTGATTTCTTGTAATATTCCTCTAGGATCTCTAGAACTATCTATTAGGATCATTAATTAATGACCTGTTGACGGTCCGTTTGTTAAAAAATAAAAATATTTATTTAATAAGATATCTTAACAGTTTCAATCGTTGTAATGTTTGAGCACAGAGAACATTGCATTAACCAAATACAAATTCTCACATATCTTAAGGCGTAGTTAATTAAATACATTGATGGGAAAGAGAATATTTGAAAGCTAAGAAAATATACGCAACAAACAATATTAAAGTAAAATAATGGTAATAAATTAAGAAATGAGTTAAATGAATTAAATAGTATTCATAGTAACACGTGAATAGGAATGGGGGAAAGGGTGAGAAGGTATGAATCAGAGTAGAGGTGGAGGACGAGAACATTAGATGCAGTGGTGTTTGGCCAAATTCAACTTAGTGACGATGCTTTCAAACCGTAAGTCGAGTAATGCTATGGTGAAATAGTTTAGTGGTGCTAGCTATAAAGAAAATTATACTCTATAGCATTCTTTTCAATACGATAAGACCAATATGGAAAAGCACACATATCAATACAATTATCATTAAATGCCTTGCTTGTGCGAAATAAGTATGTATTTTGGGTATAAGATGTTCTATTTCTCAGAACATGGAAGAGCACGTTCTGTCGGGTTCGTCTACGGGGAACTTGAAAGGAGATTAGGTCCAGTTGACTGGGACAGTCGAGATATTCTTGCAGTATTTTAAATAATAGTATTTGATCAGCACGTTTTCTTCGATGTTCCAGACTTTTCATGTTATGGAAACTTAATTCTTCAGGGTAAGAGATAAAAGGCACGTTACATCTAGCGTTAATGTTATTTCACGTTGTAAGGATATACGCAATATGCGTCTCCATCACCAGATCTCAAAAGCATAGATCCGCCATCTCCCCTTTGCTTTTAAAGAGAGACAGTGGGTAGAGGCCTTATTTTTAATATCCATGAAATTGACTTTATTTGATAAATAATTTTATGGTATCTATTAATATTTTAATCTGATTTCGGGCACATGGCCGCCGTGGCTGGCGCTTACATAACGTAATCTGGAGGCACAATTTTCACAATCCAAATTTGTTCAATGGGCTTTCACTTTAAATATATGCCATAATAGTATTACGCCAAAATACTTATTATTTCAGCATTCAAATTGATAAGTACAATTAGACTTTTGTGGCCACACTCATTGAGTCACATGCGATTTTACAAAATTATTAGTAAGAAATACATAAAACATTTTTTGTTGTGTGTGGGGTATAAAAGCAAACGCAGCAATATCCAAAAAAATGAATGCAGTCTTTAAGAATTACTACTTTATATTGTACTAAATGAAAGAGATTTCATAGGAAACATCGCCTATAAATTTAGAGAAAACATGTTTTTGGAAGGGATACATAAAATCTAAAATTCTGTACATTTTAAATTAGTAACCCTCGGTAACAGCATTCAAAATATTTTTTTTATTTTTTGGGATAATGCAGTCTTATTATTTTATGTGTATTTTTTGTTAAACGTTATTATTTATTTAATACTATTTGTAAATTAATTTAAGACTTATAATCCATTTTAGTCTAAAGTCTTCGAGTTTTTACAAATTTCAAAATTAAAATTGTTGTTAATCTGCTTACTTCTTGCTTCATTTTTAGTTTCACTGCATTACGCAAATCTTTTATATAAATATGAAGCTTTTAACGTAAATATTCGCAATGTCATTAGTTATTATAAATTAAATTTATCGATTTCTTAACGTGCCTGAACAAGTTGTTTATAAGACTTATGTCAAAAAAGTTATTGATCAATAACATAATTTACAAGATATAAGAAGTGCAAATACGATATAGTTGCATGTTACCATATATTACGAGGAGGTTTTAAAATAAATTGGAGTTTGTCCAAGTCGTCACCAATATCAAAAAAATCAATCTTGGCACAAAGTTCGCGTATTGTTCACAATTTACGTAAATACGGCTTTAACTCTTGTATGACCGCACCGAAAAATCAATGCGCAAACCTGCTATTTCAAAATTAGTTAAATTTATGGCTCTTTGCTATACAACCCCTGGTGGATCTTAACCCCCTCAAGAGTCTAAAGACTCAAGAGCCAAAAGGGTTGAAAAAGAGTTTAAAAATAAATAAATAACCATTTTGATATGAATCTATATTTTAACCATTGAAAAATTGCTTCCAACGCAAGAAAGCATCCCACCCCTTCTCGACATATATTGAAACTATAAATTATGTCATATTGTCACACTTTGCTAATATCACATTAATAATTAATAATTATATTTTTTATATTTTGTATGTTAATTTAAGATTTGCTATTAACTATTTCTAAAATAAATAAATTATCGTGTATGGTGTATATAGTATATGGAAATGATATTATTTTGCGAAACCGAGGTCACGTGCTGATTAATGTCCCAAAATGCAGAACGGATGTAATGAATAAGCACACCATAACGCGTAGTGTGCAACTCCTAAATAAACTGAGCGATCATGTCGATGTATTTAGTGATAGCATTGAAAGCATCAAGCAGAGGATCACCTCCATATAAGTACCACACCAAAGCTATAACTTGCATAGTTAATGGAGCAATCTGTTATGCATTAAAAAAAATCTCTTTTGGGTTAGATAGCGTGCATGGGTGGCTTCTTTGAGAAAAGTAGGCCCGCACCAGCACCCATGACAGATCCAATTTTCAAAGCTTTTCTAATCTCACCCAACCTAACCTAACCTAGCCAAACAAAAGGTGATACCAGTACCTATACACAATCAAGGATACAAGGATACTCGGATACTTGTAAGATATTATGCGACTTATGTATATTGACCAGAACATATCTATGTAACTCATTCTACAAGGAACAATAAATAGAAGACGGAAGTACTGAAAGAAGAACATCAAATGGTTCACTGGACAGCGATCTTCTTCAGGACGGCTGTCAATCATCCGTATTCTGAAAATAACAATGTCTGGATCTTTAAGATCTTTATCCCAACACTTAATAGACGATAATGAAAATTAAAAATGTCCAGAGCAGATTTTGTAATTCTACGGCTCAAATACACTGTATTAGAAGATGATATAAGAAAGATCGTTTCTTACAATCGTATTAATTTCTTCATCCACAGCGTCCGGATGAAATATCATGGCTAAACTTGTCATGACCACGTTCGGCGTTACCGCGTATTCAAATCCCTTATTATATTTGAATACGCGGTAACGCCGAACGCGGTCATTACAAGTTTAGCCATGATATTTCATCTGGACGCTGTGGATGAATAAATTAATACGATTGTAAGAAACGATCTTTCTTATATCATCTTTTAATACAGTGCATTTGAGCCGTAGAATTACAAAATCCGCTCAGGACATTTTTAATTATTATTATCGTCTATTAAGTGTTGGGATAAAGATCTTAAAGATCCAGACATTGTTATTTTCAGAATCGTGCCGAATAAGTATGAGATAGCCAGCAAGGATACCAACGTAACCTATATACAAATTTTAATATACAAATAAATTATGTTTTATATACAAATAAATTATGTTCCCTATAAGTGTTAAATATGTTCTTAACGATTTTTTTACTTATTAAGGTGTATATCTACACTCGAAGACAAGGAAAATATTGTTTATTTCCAACAGCGTTGTCAAGAAGGTCACAATGACACGAATCGAAAGTATTTTCAGTGTACTTTTGATCCTTTCGGTGGTGATAGGATTATTTGCAGGTTCCTTACGTAAGTAAACTCTATAACTTTTCCATAATTTTTTTATATTTTTCCTCAATAATGTAGAATCGCCAGTGCTCTGAAATATGAACTTGTTACTAAATATACAAACTGATTTATTCAGAAAGCTATTTTGTTGATGTTCGTTATATTATTTAAGGATACAATTAATCCTAATGTATGTTAATTGAATTTGCGTAATTTTTGATATATTTCGCCATTTTGGGCTTGGTATCTTTACTTTCTGTAATTTTTCTTAAATGTCTCCTGCACATATAAGTAATTAATTTGATTTTTAAAAAAATGTTTGAGAACAAACTGAAACACAATTACCCGATTGAAGATATTGTTACATGGGTATTGAGTAAAATGAAACACTTAAAAATAAATTAAAAGTTTTATTCATTATACAAAGTTGCTGGACACTAATTTAAACGGAACACTGTTCTTTAATTCATTCAAAATAGTCACTTGAAATTCTGATTCACGACGTTTGCGTGGCTCTGATTACTAAGAAACACTTCTCACACCTCGGTAGGTACTTTACCGCTGGTCAGAGTCCGCACCGAAATCGCCCGTTATATTTTTTTTCGCTTGGCCATATTGAATCACCGCTTTATTAGTGTGTTCGCCGAAACGTCGCTTGTCAACAACTCTGTTGTGCAGCACGATGCCCGCGTATTTGTAGGGAACCGTGTTCCAGTCATTTCATGAATCTGATAGGTTGTGCTAGACTTTTGTAGTAGATTCCAGTTTAGTTTAAAAGGTGTAGAGTACTGTAAAATCCTCTATAACGTACAATTTTTCTGCTTCTACCATTCCATTACAATGTTATAAAATATATAGGTTATAAAATAATCTATAATTGCAATAAAAAAACAAGTGCATAGCCTTACAGGGTAATTATTCTGTTCGTAAGTCTTTATCAAATAACTTATACAAATGGGTATTATATATTTAGTAATTGTACCAAATTCTTTCATCATTCACCGATTTTTAACTCTTTTAACTTTTTAACGTCATTTATTCAGAAAAAAATTGTAAAAGTTAGCCTCCACGGTTTCACCGGAAAGGGACCAAAGAGTCTTCGAATCCGATAAGATGGAAGCCACAGGGCCTACGACCTGTCGTCGGCATGTTTAAGGATCATTTATGTCATTAGTGTGAGGATCATGTAGATTAATATGGACAAAGCCGAAATAAACTTGTATATTATATTGTATACAATAAACATATAATCTATTTATGTAATTTTATTTGATTCCAGCAAATGGTATTGAACGATGCAAATTGTCTGACCCTTCTCTGACTTCCTGTTTGACTAAATCCTCCCAGAAGTTCGTCCGTCTTCTTGAAAAGGGTCTGCCAGAATTGGGAGTCCCCAGCATAGACCCGCTGATAATCCCAGATGTCTTTAATAATGACACCGTTTTAAATTTTAAATTCAGCAACAACAAACTTTACGAAACAAAACCTATCGAGATTGAGGAAGTTACGTAAGTCTCCATTGAACCATGTGAACTTTTTTAGTGTAATTATTATTACGTCCTTACCTATGAAATTGTCATTTTCTAATACTAGCTAGTTCGACATCTTGCATTTGACTTTTATTCCAAATTCAAATTAATATCACATTAAAGCTATGATATGCCTTTTTCAGTTATTCATTTATTTTATCGCCGTTCGTTTTTTTTTTTGATATCGCTGTGTCTGCGTCTATGGAAAAAATAATAATTCGCATTATTCGAATATGTGTTCCATCGTGGCACTAATGCTGCACAGACAGCACGCAATATCAACGACTTTTACGCACCGTGCGTTTTTCGTTTGATCGCTGTTCTTTGGAAATTTCGACCTCAACAACAAGCCAACTATGGGTATTTTCCCATCATGGGTGAAATATTTTTATAACTATTATCATAAGGAATTGCGAGTGTTAATATTTCGTTTGGCGTGGAATTTTTCATCATTTTTGTTAAATTCATCTTCAACTTCAAGATTTGATACAGGATTTTCATGATGTCAAAGCTTAATACAATCTGTAAATATTGTTACATAAACGTAGTGACAAAAAGCGTTCAATGAGCATTTTTATTTAATTTTCGGATCCATGTAGGATTAAAAAAATGGATTTTAAAGCTAGTAAGAGAATGAAAGGAATATAGATGTGACAAATGCCCTCTTATTGCTTCGATGTCCATGTACCAGATCCATAATATCTTCCTACCCTCTTAATGCCTCAGTGCTCATGTATCAGATCCATAATATATTATCTTCCTCACCTCTTTTTTGCTCAGCGTCCATGTATCAGATTCAAGATATCTTTTTGCCCACTTATTGCCTCAGTGTTCATGTATCAGATCCACAATACATTATCTTCCTTCCCTCTTTTTGCATCAGCGTCCATATGTCAGATCCATAATATCTTCTTACCTTCTTATTGCTACAGTATCCATGCGTCAGATCCAATAGAAAGATTTGTTGTTATGATAATCCTCACATAATTTGATGTTTCTGGCTTTTGAATTTTTCCTCTGTTTGAATAACCTTTTAATAATAGAAGTATTATCATATTCTTACAAAAATGAAAGAAACTAAGTAAGGTAAACTCGTAATATATGTTTATGTCCACAGAATCGATGAAAGTAAAAAGAAAATTATGCTGACTATGGTCGCCTCAGGGCGGGTGGATTCAGACTACACTGCTGATGGTCGCTTAATGGTAGTTCCAATCGTCGGAGAAGGTCAAAGCCATATAACAATGAGTAAGTAAAAACTACAAACCACTTTTATTTGTTTACCCTGCGTGCGGCTATAGGCCAAACTACAAGTCTAAAAACAATAATAAAAAAACAAGCGAGCCTTACAGTAGTCGCATATGATGTGTAACATTTGACATCTCACAATTACAAATACTATAAATTGGCGTGCGAGGGAGGGCGTCCCTGTTGCGTAACAGAAGTTGCCAGGGTGTAAATTTATTACATAATACATGATGTACAGAATTTCCGGTGACCGGTGTCGTAGCCTTTAACAGAAATTTGGTCGGACAGCACTATAGAAACCAAGCCGTAATGGCGGCCGTTCTATCTGTCTACTTTCGTTTTTAATTGTAAATCTCACATTTTTTTAATATTGTCTACTTTTATTATTAGCTTTCTTTTAACTCGTGGCGTCTGCTTGCTTGTCTACTTGTCTGCTTGTCTGCTTGTCTGCCGAAAAAACTTTATTTTTAACCCTTTTCCCGTGACCCAATCGAGCTGAAACTTTGCAGGCAGACTCGTGGCGACGACAAAAATGATCTAACAAGTTTTCGTTTAAAAAAATTGAATAATTATAGTATATTTTTGAATTTTTCGAAATTTTGTAAACAAATGAGTAATAGAGTATAATAAAAACATAGTTTTTAAGGGTTAGTTTTTTTTTAGATTAACATGTGAAACAGGACAGACGACGTTTCACGGTGTCAAACAAACATTTTTTGTTTAACCGCGTGAGTTTTATATTAAAAATCAAACATATTTCGAGGTGATAAAACTCATCGAGGTGATGAAACTAAACGCAAATACAAAACATTGTCTTTTGCTTCAAAAATGTTATTAAAAAAATAGCAGTATAGGTAGGTCTTTTCATTCACTTAGAAGTAATAGGCATAACCCGTGCGTACCACGCACATTCCTTCGTTGTATTGTTGTTAACCCGTAAACACCAACACAGCGACAATGACACAATTTTTATACCTCGTACGCACGTCTTATATATGCTAATTCGATTGATTGTCTTTCTTCAATGAAAAGAACTCTATGACGCGGAACCCTAATATAAAGTTAGTGCGATGATTAAATATTTTTACTAAACCCATGTTAATCATTCGTTCAAAGTTTATTGTTTAGTTTTATTAAAAATAACTAACAATGTTTTTCAGTAAATATTAAAGCAAAAATAAAATATTTATTTTAACACATTTGATGAATAATGCAAAGGTAACTATTTTTTGACTAAAGGTGACGAAATATATTTATTCATAGAAAAAATGACAGGAAAATATGTAATTATCTCCTCCACTTAAGTGTCCCAATGAGACTTTGATATCTTAGAGTAGAAAAAGATTCATTATATATAGTAAGCGTTTGTATCAATTTAATCCGCTTGCAAAAAACTCACGGTGATGATTCATAGATCGCTTCGCGCTGAACTCTGTCATTCTTTTAGAACAGTCTGGTGAAATCTCCGAGAGAAATCTGATTCGCAAACACGGAAAACATTACATAATTGAAAAAATATATATTTAATTGGATTTATTACAGGTTTACAATATAATAAACCTTCGAATCTTCATAGAAAAATTTTCCCTTTCATCATTAAATAAGTTTAATTTAGCTGTATGATATATCTAAATCAGTGGTCATGACTTTGGCTAGCTAGTTAACATAAGTATTGTCATGGGTCATGGCTGCGGGAAGCAAATGAAAACACTGGAAATTAATTAGCGATTTATTAATTATTATTATTAATGTGCAATGTCACTTAACACGGATTAAACCTAACGTTATTCTTTAAATCACACTCTTTCGTAATATATTATATATCACTATTATTATTATTATAAAAAACATGTATCTACTGTATAAATAAATAAAATTAAAATAAAATAAAATAACACAATTCATGATAGACATGTTAACGCTTTATCCTTTTAAAAGCTAAATTATTTATCATTTTTTAAAGGCGAATATTAATATTATAGTTTTGTAAAGCAAAAAGGCGATAGGCAATTGATAATTAAATATGGAGAATGTTTTAATAAAACAAAAATAACAAAAAATGAAGAAAATTAAACAAAACTAACTAACTGACTAACCAACGCGCCGTTTCCCTGCAGGGATAGGTAGAAAGGATAGAACACCATATTCTTCTATCTTGGCACACAAATTTTGCTTGAGATACATTCGTACAACTTCTAAAGCATGCTCTGGAATAGGTCATCGTTCACCCCGGAATAACGATCTCCTAAGCTGTGAAAGAAACCTAGTATACGAAAACGTTTTATCGCTGGGTAACACTTTTTCTCTATGTCGCTTATCTCGCACATAGAAGTCACACTTATTTATTTCACCACTATCGGTAAGAACCATATTCGCGATTATTTCCCTCGATATCTGTCGCTTTTCAATATGTCGTCGTCCGCGACTCACTTCGCACTGAACGATCTTTGAAAACAAGATTCTTTGGGCGGCCTAGACCCTCGCTTTTTATAGGTGATCACTTTGGTTTCAAACCTTCGAGAAGATTATTATCCTTTCTAGTGTTTAGGAGAAGGTTTCCGTCGCTTCTAGGTGGTTCCAGACATTTCCCGAATGTTGTAGATAATTGTAGACTGTTCTAGAAGGTAATAGATACTTCCATATTATTGTCGTCTTCGTCATATTATGAGAGATTCTGTAAGAGGTATCTTTTTAAAATCTCGTATCAGTATTTACAACGTAATTATTTCTATTTATTATTCTCTTTTATATTTTTCCCTATAGGTTTGAATTTTATGTAATGTATCTAGAAATCTTTGGAAAGGGCTTTAAAAATTTGTACTCCTTGATAATTTAAGTTGAAATTTCATTTCGGATATCATTAATGTTCTCGACCAATTTTATTTCGATATTTTTTGTTTTCAATTTTATATTGTCACTAAAAATATCTTACAAAATAATTAAGTTTATGGACATCGATTCTGTGATTAAGCTTGTATTAAAAAAAGAAAAAATAATTATTCGCAACCAATATCAAAATTTTTTAATTTACTTTCTGATTTCAGCTGACGTCAGGTACGTCTACAAAATATATTACGATGTGGTTAAGGGCAAAGATGGAAAGGATTATTGGGAGATAATAAAATATAAAGTTATTTATACTCCAGCACGTGTACAATTCAAGTTCTTGAATCTCTTCAGTGGAAATAAAGATTTAGGTAAGTTGAACTTGCGCAACACCTATTACATATAAGGTTTAAAAGCAAAGGCAGCAATGTCCAAAAAAATTTTTAAATGTTTTAATGCAGTCACCGAGGATTACTAATTTAAAATGTACTGAATTCTAGGTTTTATGTATCTATCCCTTCCAAAATCATGTTTCGTATAACTTTATCGGATAAGTATCCTTTAAATCTCGAATTCAGTACATTATAAATTAGTAATCCTGGATGACTGCATTCAATATTTTTGCTGCCTTTGCTTTTATATATGCTTTAATATTTTATATTTTTTCTTTTTTGTAATCACAAATAAATGAGCAACTAAATATTTCATTACGTTTTTAGAATCGCCATATCGTGGCGTTGGAGCAGCAAGGCATCATTTTGGTTAAAATTGACTTTTTCTTAGAAATAATCATGTTACAACAAGTTAAATTTCAGAAATTCACGACAATACAAGAAAATTATCTTATATTTTAGTAGCACATGTTATATTTATTTTAACCACAAATATTGATTTGAACACAAATAAAATATACGTTCTCGAAATAAGATATCAGTTTTCTTTGTCGGTCTCAATTATAAAGTGATTTTTTTGGAAAAATTTCTTCTCTTGATGGATGAAACAAACTCGCCGAAGAAATTTGAAAACTTTTAAGGTTTATATAAATATAAGAGCACCATCTGTCCACCCAAATGATACATTCCAATAGTCCAAAAAATGTTATTGTGTTCGTTTTGATGAATTCCACAAGCTTACATTAGTCAAAGTCTAAAAAAATCGGAAAAACTCACGAAAGTTCATCTATGTTTGTGTTATTTTATAATCATGCCAGTTTCAATAAAAAAAATCTCTTTCTTTTCAGCGGACACAATGCACTTATTCCTGAACGAAAACTGGAAAGACATTTTCGCCCAGTTTTCTAAGGACCCAATGAAGGCACTCACGAACACTGTTATTGGTCATATATCGACGTTATTCAAAAATATGCCAATAGACGAAATGATCCAATCGTGAAGAATTGTGTAATATAAATTTA
Source organism: Agrypnia vestita (assembly GCA_016648135.1). Classification (NCBI taxonomy): domain Eukaryota; kingdom Metazoa; phylum Arthropoda; class Insecta; order Trichoptera; family Phryganeidae; genus Agrypnia; species Agrypnia vestita. Next base: position 125,581 of record JADDOH010007292.1, on the reverse strand, counting down.
TTCAGTGGCAGTTGCAGTGGCAGCGGGGACCGGAAATAAATATTTTGGATAAATTAATTAAATTAAATTTAAAAAAAAACCGTGATTAGAATAATAAAATAATATATTAAGTATTTTGTTTTGTTTCTTTTAATCTAAGGAAAAGTATGATTGCAACACGAACTCGTTCTCATAAAAGGTTATTTTATGAGAGTGAGTTCGTATTGATATGAGAGCGTTATATGATAATATTAATACAAGAGAAAAATTAGGAACAAACGACGCCATTGCCAAACTAACTTCAACAATATATAATGCTTTAGATAAAAAATAACAAATGCTTGGGTATTTTCATTAACTTGCGTAAGGCTTTTGATAGTATTTCTCACTCAAAATTAATCAATAAATTGAATGACATTTGCATAGTTGGAAAAGTTAGATGTTGGCTACAAAGCTATCTAACTCAAAGAAGTCAACATCTCAAACTTCAACATTCAATAAGCGAACCAGAAATTTTGGAATTCGGAATTCCACAAGGAACAGTCATTGGACCAATCTTATTCTTAATTTATATATATCAAATGTTTAAATTATCACTTCGCGGTGAAATTATAGCCTTTTCTGATGATACTGCAATAATCCTTGAAAATACAACATGGAATGGGATTAGTATTACAGCTAATCATGACATAAAGGTCATCAAAGATTGGTTCGATGACTATCACTCAATTCGGAAAAAACATTTTTCATCCCATTCACACTCCAAGAAGAAGTTTCCAAAAATCTGAATACAACAATTCATTATATAAACTGTAAAAATTTAATATGCAACACTGAGTGTACTAAACTTAATCATAACATTAAATATTTGGGAATTACAATTGACAAACATGTCAAATGGCAAAACCATGTCAATCTGACCGTGGAACGATTAAGAAAACCGATCTATGTATTTTATAACCTACGCAATATATTGAACAAAAATACTATTAAAATGGAGTATTACGCGTTGGTGCAGTCCCTCTTACAATATGGTATTATTGGGTGGGGAGGGGCTTGTGAGTCCACCGTACAGCCATTAATCATAATGCAAAAAGCAATCATTAAAACAATTCTTAAAAAACCTTATGATTATCCTACTGTAAATATATTTCAAGAATTTAATGTACCGTCACTCACAAAAATATACAAAACAAACTCCCTATGCCAAATTTACAAAGAATATTTTATAAATAAATCTCACCCCTTAGACTGTATAAGAAGGAGATATAAACAAAGGGACAAATAAAGATACCATCTTTAAGAACCACCATGGCACAACAACATTATACATACTTGGGAGTTAAATGGTACAATATTAGGTCCTTACATATGAAATTGGCGTTTAGTATGGGAGGAACATAAAGCCGATTTTTTTTTTATTATAATATATTTATTTAATCAAAGTATGTACCATTGCTATCTATGCACTTTTGCCATCTCATAGTTAGTTCATCGATCCCTTTACTAAAAAAACCATTCGGACGGGAATCAATAAAATCTTTGAAGGCGGTTTGGACTGCCCCATCGGAGTTTAATTTTTCCTTTGCAGGAAGCTTATCCAAATTTCGAACACAAAACTCAAAAATAAAAATGGTTAATCTGTTAGCGGCCAAAGGTCCGGCAGAGACGGGGGATTGTCTAGACATTCCAATTGAAAGCGTCCTTAATTTGGTAAGCCGGTAGGTTGTGCAGGTGTGGTCTAGCGGTTATCATGAAGCAGCAGTGGACTAGCGCATTTTAAGCAGCCTCGGTTGTTTAGCAGCTTAGGCTTTTCCCTCATGGTTATGCAGGTTGCTGACAATAGGACATCTGCCGATCGCTGGCCCAGCAGATTTAAGAAAGCTGTAGTGAACGACACCAGCACTTAGTCCACCTAAAACGCTTCACAAGTACTTTTTTAGAGTCAATTTCGCGTGGGGCATGGTTTGGCTGGTTCGGCAGGGTTCAGCCATTGCGATGAGCGCTTCCGATTATCGTACAGGATCCACTTTTAATCACAGGTAATGATTCGATTTAAAATCCCTTCATTATTGTGCCGGTTGAGTAATGCAACGCAGTAGTCAACGCGCGTTTGTTGATTTGCGTCACTCAATTCGTGAGGTACCCACCTTTCAAGCTTTTTCACCTTACCAATTTGCTTCAAGTGGATTAAAACAGTTTTATCACTAACACAGCAGCCTGCAGCTAACTCGGATGTGGGTTGCGATGGATCCGCTTCCACAATAGCCTTCAATTCTTCATTATCAACTTTGGTCTCCGGCCGTCCACGGGGCTTGTTCTGCAGGTCGAAATTTCCAGAACGAAAACGTTGGAACCAAAAACGCACTGTGTTTTCTTTTGCGGCACCGTCGCCATACACATCATTAATCCTTCGAGCCGTTTCTGCAGCACTGGTGCCACGGTGGAACTCGTACTCGTAAATAACGCGATATTTCAAGTTTTTCATTTTGTAAACTGAGTGACGCAAAGAAAAAAACAATTGAGGAAAAAACAAATGAATTATAATTTTCAAAACACAAATACATGAGTAAATAGCTGTATAAATTTGGATTTGGAATTCCTAACCAAAGAGAAGATATTTGAGATCAAATTTGCCAGTACGGCAAAACGCCAATTTCATATGTAAGGACCTAATATATTGTCGCAAAATAACTTTTAAGAAAGGAACATTCCAAAATACGAACATTTAAAGAAAGAAAGTCAAATCCTCGATTTTCGACAACGATGAATTGTAATATTGCCCACATGTCTCAAATGGTTTCTGTATAATAATAAAAAAAATACTACTTATAAATGGTTTCTTCTTTTATACTTTAATTTAGCTTGTAAATACTCCTCCCATAAGCTCGAGCTTTGGCTCATATTATGGGGAATATAATGTCTGTAAATGTTATAATATAGAATCAATTTATTATAAAAAATTATAATATAAAGTTGTAATATATTATGGAGAATATAATATCTGTAAATGTTATAATATAGAATCAATTTATTATAAAAAAACATGTATCTACTGTATAAATAAATACAATAAATAAGATAAAAATAAAAATAAAATAACACGAATTCCATTCATGGCGCTTTATCCTTTATTAAAGCTAAATTATTAGAATATTAATATTATAGTTTTGTAAAGCAAAAAGGCGATAGGCAATTGATAATTAAATATGAAGAATATTTTAATAAAACAAAAATTTTAAAAAATTCAACAAAACTAACTAACTGACTAACCTACACGCCGTTTCCCCGCAGGGGTAGGTAGAAAGGATAGAACACCATATTCTTCTATCTTTGCACACCACTTTTGCTTGAGCTACATTCATACAACTTCTAATGCATGCTCTACGATTGTTGAGGCTTTTAACATGGCTATCCTCCAACATCTGATCATGCCATGTCTTTCGCGGACGCCCTCCATTCCTGCTGCCTCCAATACTCGCCTCATATATTTTTTTAAATGACTTTGTATTTTATATGTTAAGACATTGAGAAATTATACATTTTAGGACACCTTTTTTTATTATTTTCGGGTATATAAGTATTAAATCCATATGCTGGAAAACTTTGCTGTCTTTAGTAATTGCTTTGAAAATTTGCAAAAAATTCAATTTGCATTGTATTTTATCCATTCTGAAAACTACTTTTATTTGAAGTTTGTACTTTGTAACAGGTATATAAATTCGTATAAATCATGACGACTGTGAAAATACATGGGTAAACATACAATTTTAACGGATTTTATAATTTCTATATTATTATCCTTCTAATATCTACTTTTTGGCTTTTAATATAATATGTTTTCTTCGGCTATTATATAAAATACATACAAGGGTTTTGTTCTTGTACATTGACTATTCATTTTATCTTTTTGAATTTATTTCAGTACCTAGATGTGACTTTTTACTTTGTTTTTTTTTAAATATTTGGTTTCAGTACCTATTTTAACATATTTACTGCATCCTTAATTGATTTATTATTCTTTTAATGTTAGTTCATCTCATTTATGTTCACAAGGTTGTCTCTTAGTTTTTACATTTTTTCAATGGTGCAATGCACCGTATACACACACAAATACACAATGCAAAGAAGATTATTGTTATAGAGAGACAGCACGTAAAAAATATGAACTATCGATTGCCTTGGTAATTTAAAAAAACTGTACTGTGTATAAGTATAAATAATACGATTTTCTTCCTTTCTGGAACTCTAAGGATTATTTATTAGGTCCTTACTCGATAGAAATAATATGCAGGGTTAAAATGAGCTGCATTTTGAGTATTATAGACCATAGATTATAATATATAGATACATATATTGTCCGGGGGTCAATTTGTATTTTTAATCGATCAACTGACACAGGAATCAACTGCCCAGGAGATTAATTGAAGGAGAAGAATTGTCGGAGGATTAACAATCGGTGGACCGAAGGGCAGACCAGACCGAAGTTGAGCAAGTAGTGTCAAGACCAACCCAGGAGTAAGCAAATGCTCAGCAGACTGGATAGCGCTCTATGTTGACCACGGTCATGAATTCCTTGACCCAAAGGATAAAGAAGAAGACGTGCTTAACGAACAATATAAAATTTAAATAAAATCACTTAAGATCAGTTTTTTTCTGATACTATTGCTAGCTAACCTTCAAACTTCTCTTAAGACAACTTTTTTCCAAACGTGATTTATTACATACGACATTCGATTTCGATTTTTTTAATCAAGCAATTAAAAATAAATAATAATCTCTACAATATTATTACATGTATATTATGAGAACAAAAATATAAATGAAATTATTATAAATTAAGAATATTATGTATACAGGGATATTTGGAAAACAATGGATCTCCCCACTTTTCAGATGTTCTGAGGAGTCCTTTGGTGCGGATGGTGTCAGCCCGCATCTTTACTGCGTATGTCACGATATGCACGCATGTCTTGTATATCTTGACATAGCTTATAATTATAAAAACTTAAATTAATTTTTTAGTGCTCCATTTGCCTCCCACGGCTACGAATCCTTGACGGTATATAATACTCCCGAATAAACCTAATTTTTTTTTTTGATATTCTTATTGGTTATCTGTCAGTTTGTTAAAAAATATTTGTAATAAATATTTTATTAGTTAACTAGCAAAACACCCGTAAAAAATCATGGGACATAATAATGGCAGGATTTTGAGGCTGCAAATTCATGAATAGAAAACCTTTTTTTTAACTGTCTAATCCCTTAAATCTAAAACTAAATATAATAAAATAATACCATAAAAATGTTAAGACCGTGTAATTTCGACCTTTGCGTGTTGCTTTAGCCGCGCGCTGATTATATGTCACACTCTAATTATCTAAACTTTTATGTAATTTCAGCAAGTTACGAATTTACGGACCGACAGACAGATGGATAAATAGACAGACAGATAATGAAATTATTTTCATAAAATTTTGTGTAAGATTCAAAAAAATGATGCCTTTTTTTAGGTTTAATTAATTTTAAATTCATTTCCTAATATGCGTATTCAAAATTAATAATCGAGTGAGACATTCGAGGCACGAAATCATTTAATCAATCAAGTTTAATTTATGCGAAGATAAATTATTGAAGGAGTTAAACGAATATTTTTTTTAAATATCAACGTGAATGCGGAAATAAGGGTCCTCATTGAGTCTGGCTAAGGACGCATTTGTGCGAAACCTGGTTATGATGAAATGAAGAAGAATCCTATAAGGAGTGAATGCGGTGGTGACTGTAGCACCGTAGACAGAATAAAAGGAAAGGAAAGGAAAGGACCGCTGAGATGGTTCGGTCATGTGGAACGCACGAGAGGAAAGGATGATAAAAAAAATATACGAGGCAAGTGTTGAAGTTAGCAGAAGTAAATGGCATCCGCGAATGACTTAGCATGATCAAAATAAACAAATTATAAGAGAACGACCCTATAAAAAGCTTCAAAAACCGAAAAGCACGAATGAAAATATGTATGAAAATGGACGAATCAAAAGTGGTGTGCCTACCTTTGCGGAGAAATCGCGCAGTTATAAGTTATTTAGGAAAACAAAATTTATCCTAAAAAATTTTAAACAATATTTTCATATACAGGGTGTACCAGAACTAGCAGCAGAAACTTGGCCGGTAGATTTTTGACTATGTTATGAGTGTAAAATGTTCAAGCAACCATGACCTAATATCAATAGTTATGGAGATATTCAATATCAAAGTTTGCATTTTTTTCAACATTTCTGACTTATTTTTTGCAAAAAGTTGAATTATCATTACAGTAACTTATGCCGATTATGAAAAATTCATTCGCTTTAATACAAGTCGAATAAAATGATAAAAGCCTTGCAAAAATTGAAAAAAGTTATTTTTTACAAAGTTTTTATAATTTTATTTAAGTTGTATTGAAGAAAATGAATTTTTCATAACAAATATAAGAATGTATTATTATGTTCTGAGAAAAGATTTACTGAATTTTGTTCACAAAGGGATGATAATTACTTAAGATAAATTTTAAATTGACATGTCTCACAGAGAAATATATTTACATGCGAAACGTGAAGTCTTTATAGGGTGGCCCAGGGCTTATAGGTTCTGGGCCCAGGGCCCACAGCTAGCTTAAGTGGTCATTTTACATAATGCAGTGTTCTCAAATTCCACCGTAAGAACATTCACACATTACCAATTTTGTTTAAAGTTGTACATGCTTTGTTTCATATATTTGAATAGAATATGCTAGACATACATAAATAGATTTCGCAGCTAATAATAGTAGCATACAATATATATGATTGCATTATATGGAATATTAAGGAATACACATTTTTTTAATATTATTAAATATTGAGAATGTTAGACAAAATCAAAAAAAAATACAATACATATTCCAAAACAGTTATATGTAAATCTATGTGTTGGATTTAAATTACTTAAAGATAGTTCCTATCAATATTATATCCGGATATCTTAGACGGCTCAAAGCTAATCAATTTCACGTCAAAATCACAAAAAGACTGATAAAAAAATTTGTTTAATCTCATAATTTACATAAACATAAGGATCGCAAATCAGCTAAGGTATTTGGCAACGAAACAAATCGATGTCGAAAAAAATTGCGTTATTATTTATACCTTGTACACATTCGCGGCCGGATCAAATATACTTTTGTAATAGTGGTGCCAATCAACGTTTTGCAGATGCAATGTACAAAACAGAATGCAGGAACTAGTCTACAAAAATACAAGAACAAACATTTATCATCGTTTTTTCGGCATTTACAGAATATTCGGCCATGCTACAAATTTTTACCAATGATCTTCGTTTATGCGCATACAAAATTAATTCGACGCAAGGACCGATAACACCGCTGTGTGCTTGCCGATTGGATTTGAGAGGACATTGTAATTTGCAATGATGCTGAATTTTGTAACAAAAACGTTTTCATCGAGTGAGCACATTCCTTTACATCTCAGCGGATATAACAATGAATTCATGAGTCAATGCGAATAATAAATACCCGAGATATTGATGTAATTGGACTAAAATCGTATGAAAATGTAATATTGGCTTAGAGTGGGCATCAGTAGAAACATCCAAGGTGTATTTTGAAAGAAATTTTGTTTCTAACGTATTTCATGAGTCAATGCGAATAATAAATAACCGAGATATCGATGTAATTGGGCTAAAATTGTATGAAAATGTAATATTGGCTTATAGAGTGGGCATCATGAGTCAATGCGAATAATAAATACCCGAGATATTGATATAATTGGGCTAAAATTGTATGAAAATGTAATATTGACTTAAAGAGTGGGCATCAGTAGAAACATCCAAGGTGTATTTTGAAAGAAATTTTGTTTCTAACGTAATTCCATTTTTCTACTTTACGCTGGGATAAATATAATCGAGGGGGTTTCCAAAAATGATCACTCTTTTTCAATAAACAAACGCGCATGCTAAAAATATGTTATCTTTTATGTTTATTCCATTTTTGATTATTCCATGTTATGCGAATCACTGTTTTGGTAAGTTTCTAGAATATACTATTTTATATTTGCTATAAATATTGCAAATCACTTCGTATTGTGAAAATATGAAAAATGGTTTACGGCCGTATGGATCTATTTGTTTCTTTGATTTAAATGTATTTTGTTCTGAAAGTTATTTTGTTTTTATCAATTATGATATATATTTGATTTCGTTAATTTTATTAATTAAGAAAATATCGTTATTGTTAAGATTCCACTGTTGGAACCTAACTCCTTGACCACATACATCTTTCTAGTTAAGGAGACAGTGAATACCTTTTACAAAACAGTAAAAACAATAATGTAAGTAACTGAAAATTTAAAAAATTAAATGTATTTAAGTCATAACTCACTGTGTATGCTTAAAAAATAATTGTTTTTTTGTCCTATCCTTGATGTGTTAAAGTAATGATTAAAAAGTTTTTGCTTCTCCTAGCTTACGCTGTCATGTATGTATTTTTTAATCCAGTCAGTAGATATATATATATATTCTCCGGGGATGTGAGTACATTTATTTCTCGTCGACGGTATAGAGAAGTTCAAAATGAATCGATTATTTAATGTTTTGAGTTTTCTGTTGATATCTTCGCTAGTTACTGAAGGATTTTCAGATGTCGTACGTAAGTGAAATCGTTGACTATTTTAACGTGTTTTATTCTGTGACGAGTAAAATCTTTATTTCAACTTTGATTTGTGTTCGATTATGAAGATGAGCCATTTCTAATTTTTCATAATTCGGCGAACGGTAACTGGCACAATAGAAACTGAACCTCTATCAGTTAAATAAACCTAAATATAGTTACAATAAGCATTTAGCTTATCACTTATTTAAAATATGATATTCTTTCTCAAACGTTTGACAAAATATCAAAACGCGCATGAAATTATATTAAAAAACATAACATACCATGCTTTATTATTTGGAATATAACCTATTCCGTATAGAGAATATGTATTTGGAATAGGATCAGAATATTATAGATATACACAGCAATAATAAATTGGTATTCCAGTATTATTCGTATATGTATTCTTTGAAAGTGACTCTCTAACCTAATAAAATAAAAAAGTCACTTTATTTGATGAATTCTGTGTTATTTTGAATCGTGGTTTCTTTTTCTGGAAATCATTTTATCAATAATTAATTCAATAACATTCAATAAGTACTTTACTTTTGTCTAATTTTTATTTTTTCTTCCTACAGTTACGTCACTTCAAAAACATTTTTAATTAGATGTGCCAGTGATACTTATATATTTTTATAAAACGTTTCAATTTATTTTCTTAAAAAATAAAGCGTATTCTCGCAATAAACAGAATGTAACAGAGCTAGTTCACAATACTTTACATGCAGATTCCTTCCTAAATTATTAGACGAAAATCTTCAAGTTCATATCAAAATTACGGAGATATACTCGATAAAACTTCTGGTTTAAGATTTTAGTTTATTACCGGAAATGTTACAGTGAGCATCGAAAAGTTTTAAATTTGAATTAAAATTTTATAATGTGAAGTAGACAACCTTGTGTTTTATTAATTCTTTTAGGTGATTTTTTAAAAATTAGTCACGTATGTTTTTAAAAAAAATTGAAATATTACCAAAGTTTTCCATCCATATCTATGTAGTTTTTCACTCAAACTATATTGTAATGTGTATACCCTGAAACCATGTGTGTATAATTTTAGACACTAAATACAAATGAATTTAGTGTCTAGAACACTTTATATAACACAACAATTAAACATCGAAAGCATTACAAAAATCTAAACACTTAAAATCATTCACAGACTAGCAATTGGCGAAATACAAGACGAAGACATAATACACAAAATACACGAAAAACACCAACACAACACTAGAATGGCTCAAAACTATCACATAACACGCGCCAAAACAAAAACAGGACAATCCCGACTAATTTTCAACGGATTTAAACTATACAACGACCTGCCACAACAGACCAAACAACTGACCACTAACAAATTCAAAACAGATGTGACAAAAATGCTAAAACTCGGCCAACTATAAAAAAATGACTTTGTATCTAAATTATATTATTATTATATTCCTATATTGAATCATGTAAAAATGTTATCCATAAATCTTTTAGGTTTCTATTATATTTTAAATAAAATAAAAAAATAATACCATTACAATTAAGATCACCATTTTGTTTTTCAGCAAGCAGTATTCAGCGGTGCAAACTATCCGATCCATTACTAACCGAATGTATGACGAAAGCCATGCAGGACTTCCTTCCACTCCTTGTGAAAGGAGTTCCAGAGATGGAACTCCCTAGTATAGAGCCATTGGAAATTCTAGATATCTACAACGGTGACCCCATTCTAAATTTCAAGTTTACCAAAAACCAATTTTTCGGATCAACTTCGAGCAAGATTGAGGAATTCAAGTAAGTTTTCAGGGCCACGATGGATCAATGAACCTCTTAGAGCTGTTTAAGAATCTTAGTTCCTCCTCAAACAATATAATCGTTCCAGACAGTCGGATCTGCGAGGACCTCATGGACCAATTTCTATTTTTATCATATCGACATAACTAACATCTTTATTTTGTTTTTGGTGTGGAAATAACAAAAAGATGCATCAAAAAAGACGCAAGAAATAAAGATTTCGTACAATATTACAGTGACTATAACTGTAACTAGTTGCGGATATTTTATACGAACCGTATGTTTTTCCGAGGGGCGATTCTCGACGATTCGTTGAATTCTTATTTGACGTCATCAGGAGGACGACTCTAACCCGCGGATGTAGAGGGCGGACTGATTTCTGCTTTCGAGGGCGTAAATTATATGCACTTTGTTGTGTCTAACGACCGTAATAACAACCTTTACCCTTTAGTGACTATATATTTTATTCAATATCCATAATCACTCGCTTGGTCCGGTCCAAAATACTGCACCTCATCGGAGATCCCTTAAAGCAGTCACGAAAAAGTCTCGCTCGTGAAAAACTTTTGTGTGTTTGATAGATTTGAAAATAAATTCCAGGGCAGCAGTAAGCTGGTCCTATTTTCATAGCGCAAGTCTTTAGCTTCGTTTGAAAATAGTTAGAATATTGATGCGATACGTATTCTGTATTTGCGTGTCTATTTTACATATAAAGTAATGTTCTTCTAAAGTAATTCTTGATTATGTGTTCACGCATCGCGCGGCCGATCCTTTGTTTCGGGTCAATGCTGACAATGTTATAATGCGAGGTAAGCGGTGGATAGATGGAAATTGAAATCGGCAGAAGAATCTGACCTGCGGGCAGCATTCTACGTTCTGTATTCATTCACATAGCTCATGAGAGGCGCAGAAACAACTAAGTCAGAATGGCGAGGGGATCCTCGGTTACGAGGCCCCGCACAACGTCCTCTATATAGTGCGGTGATAAAAAAAACTGTATCAAGATCGAACTGACTGTTTTCAAATTTATGTACAGGTCCACCATAATATATGGTCACTAAATATGGATCCTAACAGAAAGAGTGAGAGCAAGGATCAGGCTGCCGAGATGAGTTTTCTAAGGGGGCTAGCGGAGGTCACACTGATGAACAGAGTGAGAAGCGCCTAAATAAGCGTATGAATGAATGAAATGTATCAGTTTTCGTTAGAAAATAGTAATATAAAGTCACGCAAAGACTTACCAACGACATTCAACAATATGATATTCTTAACACAGAAACTTTTTTTTGTAAATGTAATCTTGTACTGGTAATGCGATTTTCTGTGCTAAAACCTGACTAATACTGAATTTATCTATCATGAGTTACAAAAAAATTGTGTCTTTATACTAGTTATCAAAAACATACTCTGCAAATTATTATATTTTGTTTATTTTTACAGAATCGATCAGAATAAAAAGAAAATAACAATGAAGTTTGTCAGTTCTGGACGAATGGATTCAGACTACGTTGCTAATGGTCGATTAATAATTCTCCCAATATCTGGTAATGGTAAAAGTCACATAACAATGAGTAAGTACTAGCCAATATTTTTAAATATTCTAGAAAATATTTTTTTTATAATATTTAACTTTTATACTTGATTTGTTTATTAGTTAAAATAATAGATTTTTTTGAAGTGTTACATCAACTTAAAAATTTAAAAAATATATATATCTTAAAGCTTATCTAAATGTTTCATGTTAATTTTTCCTAGATTTTTTTCTTGACACAGAACTTGAACTATTTTTTTTTCAATAATTGTTCTCTCATTCACTGTAATTAGAAATATTTATAAATTGAAATGCCTTAGTCCTTGAGAAATGTTAGACAATTTTTATTTTAAATTTTATTTATATGTAATAGAAAGAATTTTTTGAAATATTTTATTTTTTATTACAGCTGAAGTGAAATACGTTTACAAAATGTATTATGATGTTATTAAAGGCAAAGATGGAAAGGAATATTGGCAGATAAATAATAAAACATATAAAGTAACTTATACTCCTAAACATGTGAAATTTGAGTTAACCAATCTCTTCAATGGAAATAGAGAAATATGTAAGTTATGTCATTTTATGTCATTTCTACTGTTAAAAATAAAATATTTAAACATATTCATATAAAGGTACAACAATAATTATATATTTTGGTAAACTTCTAGAAACGTTGAGAAAAATTAAATATTCACATATTATTGTATATACATAGCAAACAGGTAATCACTTTTTTACTTGGTACCTAAGCATGAGCTAATTATTTTTTAAATATTTTCGATTTGTAAAATGTTAATGACTGAAGTCATCTTACAATTATTTAATTAGTATTCAGACGTTTTTATTTAGTACGTTTGTAGTCAGAAGTTATTCAATTAGTTAGTAATTTCAGTCAATAATAGTCAATCAAATAGTTAGTAATTTTTCCCACTAATCTTATTTAATTCAAATAATTTTGAAAATAACTAAACTTTGTCTATTAAAACATAAAGTAATAGAGTTTAAATATCAAGGAGTCGTTTGTAAAAAGTTATTCTAATTATCTTCTCAGTAACTATCGACATCTCGGTTATTTTTATGTGGTGGTAAGTTTTTTCGTGTAATTATGCCTATACATAGTAATTATGCCTATACATAATACTACTAACACCTACTATAGCTTGTGTTATTGCTTAATATAACACATTATTATTGTGAATTTCATGACAAAGTTCTGTGAACAATTTTTTATTTATTAATTGGAAAAGACATACAGAAAAATCAAGTTTACGAAAAAATATTTTAGCTGCTACCAAAATTCGAACCAACAGACCTCCATTCTTTCCGAGGATGGCGCGTTATCCAAATTCGCGAAATTGATTATTCTGTATGTCTTTTCTAATTGAATAATAAAAATTTGTTTAGTTATATATAACATTGTAATGCCGCCAATTTTTAAGTTTCAAGTTTGACAGGTTTGAAATTAATGAATTCAATCAATCAGAAAGCTCTAAAACGTAAACAAACGTTAAGTTATTCACAATTATGAATAATGAGCTTTCTAATTTATTGCATTCATTAATTTTAAACCTGCCAAACTTAAAACGTCAAAATTGACTGCATTAAAATGTTATACAATAACTGTCAAGATACAGGATAGCAATATTGCTTAGTTCAGAACACGGCCGTATATGTTAAAGATCTAAAAGGCATAAAATAAATAAATATTGAGCTCAGTGAAAGACTTGGAAATGAAACAATTTTAAAGCTATAAATTGATATCAAATAGTCGAGATGTATTATTATATAAAGTAGGTATGGATGTCTGGATGCTTACAAGACTTTACGGCCTGTCATTGATTGGCTTAAGTGATCACTTCATACAACGCAACGTTCACGATCCAACCCACGATTGACCACCATTTCTAACAAAATTTGGAAAGTTATGTATGTACGAGAATATACGGTATTTATGTACCTCGCTTCTCTTTCTTCAATGCAAAGTACATACGATATCGCCATCTGTGACTGAAATTTGTCTTTCTCACGAAACAGTATATAAATGTCGACGGAGGTAATGAGACTTCTACATTTTGACTGAGTATGGAGCAATATTATTTTTATACGTATATGACATTAAGATAAAGCGTAAAGCTTAGTATAATAACTGTTGTAAGAACCGTGTTTTATATAAATGTTTGTAAAGGAATACCTACTTATTGGTGGTTGTTTGTCAGCACGGATTTAGTTAAAAACACTTAAAAAAACACCATAAAAACAAAGCATACAACGTAAGCGTAATGGCTATATATCCTTTTTCTAGCCACGAGTTTACCAATCAAATATGTACTGACATTGAAAATCAATCATTTTAAAAAAACGTACATGAATCAAGTTGTTATATTAAATAGATAATAATTAATCATTCTTACGGATTGTATCCTGTCTTACTATAATTACATCATTTAAATAACTCTTCAGACCTTAACATGCCTGCAAATTATATGCAAACCTATACGTATTATTATACAACTAGCTTTAACCCGTCAAAAATGACGGACTTCTTATGTTTGAATTTCAGTTTTACCAATGTATATACTACTAATGTATGTATAATACTAATTTAAATAATTAATGTTAGTTATAACAATAAAAAATATTACGAAATGAATGTAATGAAATTATTTTTTAAATTATTACACATTACAATATGAATGAGCTCACCATTTGAGTCAAACCAAATTATATAATGATCTCTAATTACTTAAATTTTTATTAAATCAATTAAATTTGTCAGGGCTAGTTTTGTTTCCGTTTTGGCCGCGAGTTAAGGCTGTGATAACATCATCCAGCATAGCGTAGCGACTTTGTAGCGTTAATGACGAACATTGTCACACTGGTGAGGGACACTTTTGCATACAGAATTATGTATTTTGATATAAATATGCTTTAAAGTTTATACCGAGAATCACTCCCCCCCCTCCGCATTTTAGACTAGTGAAAAAAATATAAAATATTTTAAATTAAAACTCAGGTAGAGGTAACAAGGTTTATATTATTTAACTACCAACAAAAATGACGATACTTTTACATGTCTTTTCTGCAACAACAAAAAAATATTAAAAAAAAAAAAATTTTTGTAAAAATGGATTTACTATGGAAAAGTTATGAACGTAACACGAAGTTACGGGTACAGGCGGACGGACGGACGAACTGACAAACAGACAGTCAACGAAATTATTAAAATTGGGATGGGATATCCATGACAATTTATCATCGCAAATAGCTACATTTATTTGTTAATGTATGAGGAGTATCTCACGCTCACTCTTGTAACAAATATTGAAAAACGTAATAGTTTTAATTTTTAATGAAGTTTTTAGAAAGTAGAAAAAATACATTTTATTGGCGACTGATTAAAATCAGGATTAAATTAATCTAATATAATGTTTGCTTCTTCTAGCGGATACACTTCTCAGATTCGCCAACGAAAACTGGAAGGAAATTTTCGGCCTGCTCGGGAACGCTCCGATGAAGGCCGCCACAGATACCGTCGTTGGACATATGAGGAAATTATTTTTAAAAGTATCCGTAGATGAACTTTTCCTGCCAGAATAAATTACACTATTTTTAGTACTTATTCATTAAAACTCAGGGCCACTCCGAATTTTAATGAATACACAAAATTTTATTACTTTTAATAACTTATTAAAATAAATAATAAAAATTAACAACATTTTCATATGTAGGTATGTTTTGAGAAAGCAGTTAAAATATCATAAGCAGTATCATAACCAGCTGCGAAATCTATGTATACCAACTAGCTCATGGAAAATGACTACAGATGTCTCTAGCAATATCCCTTCAAACAAACGAAAGATTTCAGATTTGAACAGACATAGAACTTTCTAAAATTTTATAATGTATGTATGCTCTTACGATGGAATTGGTGAACTTGGATGGCATTGGGTAGAGGGATCCCTTAAGCCAGCTTATAGCTCATAACTTGACTCAAAGACTTCCACACATGTTTCTCATATAAATAGTTTTGTCTCTATAAGATTTCTATAATTTATCTGAATTAACAAAAATTTAATTTATTTATTGATTTACAATTAGTTCTAATATTGCCTCTAAAGATGATAGTTGTGTCCATCGAAAGCGCTTAGGCTTATATAACTCAAATTAGTGGAATAAAACGTTGTGTATAAATCATTGTGTATTTATATTTTGTCAGTACCTAATTATTCAATCATTTGTAGAGATAATATAGTTTATGTTTCTCACCCGTTTTTATAATCGTTTTTAATATTATAAATTTTATATAGCGTGATAGCAAATAAATATCGTTGCTATGAACCAACTTGAAGCAACTAAAATAATGTTGGTCTTACTTTGTCTTTCTTGTCGTTATGTTTGAACCGGATCTTGAATATTCTGCAAAAACTACAAGCCAAAGGCCCGGTTGTTTCAAGTTGGATTAAAGTAAGCGGTTGATTGAAGCATAGATTTTTACGAAAACGGATCGTCTGATTGGTGGAGAACGTAAAAATCTATGCTTTAAAAGAACGCTTACTTTAATACAACTTGAAACAACTGGCCCTAAGACGGACCCCTTTGAAATGCTGGAGAATGTTTTATGTATTTCGTAAAGTTACTAAAGATTCTTCCATTTGTTCGATGCGATGCATTGTGCGATGAAGTGGCAGCCTAGAAAAAGAGATCCTGAAAACAACAGGCCAAAAAATACCTGGAAGAGTGCAATAACAGTGAATGGATGCACAAGCCAGATCTGCCAAGAGATACCCCGAAGTCGCCTGTGAGGACGATCTAGGACTAATACTTATGTAGTTGCATCTCCGTATCTGCATACCTGATTGGGTATCAAGATACTGACATGAAAGAGGAAAGAAGAAGAAAACCATATAGTATCATTTGATGTTTAAATTTTTTATGTTGATACATACGACTTGTTGTTTGTAGGTAATTTTTTTTCGCAAAACGTTATCTAGACATGTTTTTAATACTCCAGCGTTTTTACAGATTAAATAATCATCTTTCTAAAAAATAAGTACCTACCTACTTACTATAGATGATTTATTTCACACAAAACATTTTTTTTATTTTACAATGATATACGAGTATTTCTGGTATTGTCAATCTTTTAATACAAAAACGAAATTATGTTTCTTTTTTTTAACTTTGTTCTTTACCCGTTGAACCTTTTACCTTAAAAAGAAATCATTTTATAATTTTCGACCCTTAAAATTAAATGACGACATAATTGTTTTGCGCGGGATGGTTTTCGCGGCATTGATGACGCGTCAGACTTTGTCCTAGGACGGTTTGTCAGGGTGCTAATTTTTGAAATGTAATATTTAATATAATACGTACACATTTATTTAACATTATAGATTGACAAATTAACCTTAATAAAATCACATTGTAACGGCTCATAAAATAAAAAAACATAATTTAAATACTGAATATATGTAGACTTCTAAGCAGTAACTCATCGTGTTTCTATCTTTAGATAAAATATTGTGGGAAAATTGAAATTTATATATATCGAATTAAATAGCGTAATTGCATATTCCATTAGAATGAAACATAAATGCAATTTTTGTCTCGCTAAAATGTGGAAAAAATGCGAAATGTAGTTTTTCTACATATTTATTGATCTATTTTCAGACGATAAAATGGGTCGTCTACCTAACATAAAAAAAAATATGTTAGGTAGACGTTAGTAGTAGGTGTAAACAAAGATTACAATGATTTCCTCCATAGAAAAAAAAATAAACATTCATCTGACAGATTCTCCGATGCAACATTTTTAAAATAAATCAAATGGAATATTATGACAGATATTCACTTTCGACGGATAAAAACTGATAAGGATGTAAATTTGTATTCTTATTACCACGCTTATATTAGCTACACCTGTTTGTCTGTACAGAATCTTATAACCGATACTTCACCCGCTTCCCAATGTGTCCAATCGAGCTGAAATTTTGCACACGTGAATCAATTAACAGATTCACTAATTAATCAATTAATCCGTCATAATTAATTAAACAAAGTTTAATATGGGAAATTAGTTAATGAGCTCACCAAAAGATGGCGCTAGTTTCAAATCGAAGTTAATTTTTACGCTTTATATCAAAAAGTAGAAAATTATATTACATGACAAAATAATAAATGTAATTTTTAAAAATCACGTTTATATTTAAATGTTATTCTTTTGCTTCACTCTCCAAAAAAGGCGTGCGCGCTTTTTTTTGGAGAGTGAGCAAAAAATCTATGATCACAACCTACGTCTTGAGGGTGAATTTCCTCGAACATGGAGACCAATTGAAATCTTTTCTCAGGAGTAATTAATTGCACATGCTTAATTTGAGGATACAAATCATATATATATATAATCTTTATATATATATATATATATATATATAAAGAAACCCGTGTTTCCCTATCCGCCAAGTTTTCTCTAAAACCAGCTACAACCACCCACCGGTGGTTATGGTGGTGGATATCCCTTGGTATCACATCGAAAATATGCGAGTTTGGTGGGGGTGGCCGTGCGTGGGTGGGAGTGGGTGACGAAAATGTGCTTTATAGCACATTGTTTTGTTATAGCAAGGCTGCAAATGCTTCAGATTCTTTCAAAATAGGTGCGCCGACTGTGTCGGTGAGTCTAGAAGGTTCCAGAAAAACCTGCTCTAGAAAGTTCTGGAAGGAGAAGGTTCTAGAAAATTCCCGAAAGTTCTATAAGGTTCTAAACTGAGTGGCAGAATGTGTCGGTGTGTGTAGAAGGTACTGTACATTCGATAAATTTCTTGAAAGTTCTGAAGGAAAATGTTCTAGAAGGTTCGCGAAAGTTCTATGACGATCCAAACAGTGTATTAAAAATCTACGCGTGCGAAGCCGCGCGCGGGCACAGCTAGTTTTTTTTTATTCTGTAATTTGTATTTTCTTATCTCACAATTATTATTTATTGAATTTATTATCAAAAACATCTGATAACGGTACATCGTTTTATTATCTGCGTAAAACGTGTAAAATGCTTTACGACTGTTTAAAGACCAAAGCATGTACCTACTATTAAAAAAGAACATGATCCTACACATAACACATTCGCAATCGATCAATTTTTTTTATATCGCGGGTGCCGATTGACTAAAATACGCCTATTACAAATGCCTGCAAATTGATTAATAATTTATAGAATATTTTTTTGCTGGCCAATTTGTTTTGTATAACTTTCTTTTCATTTTTGCCTCAGAGGAGTGACTACTGTACCTAGTTTACGTTAGTCCCTCATATATATGATATATATATATATATATATATATATATATATAATATATATATATATATATATATTGTATATAAAAATTGTAAAAAGCATTTGGTTATTTATAATCTTTAATTTACAATTAACACTTTAAAAACGTAAATAATTTTACCACTAGATCAGTTTGTATTTATTGAAGAAGAAATAATAATATTTGATGAATTTGTTCTGTTAAGTGTTAAGTAATCGCACAAAATGTTTTTACGTAGGTATACACATATTTTTTCCCGACAGACTATATTTAAAACAAGAAGGTAAGGGATTACAAACTATTTCTTCTCGACAAACTGTATACAAAACAACAGTTTTGATAAGGGAAAACAAACTTCTCGACAAACTGTAGGTATATAAAACAAAAGTTTTGGTAAGGGATTATTCTTGATAGACTGAATATAAAACCAAAGTTTTAGTATGATTTATAAATTATTATTTTTCGACAGCCTGTATATAAAACAAGGGTTTTAAGAAAAGAAATTAAAAAAATTTATAAAACAAGGGTTAGGTAAGAGATTATAAATTATTTCTTTTCGACAGCATCATCAAGGAAAAATGGCAAAAATCCGAGATACTTTACGTGCACTTTTAATTTCGTGGCTAATAATTGAAGAATTTGAAGCATATGATTGTAAGTGAAATCTTTATATATTATATTAGATCTATCCTTAAAAATGGTGTTTTTTAACTGGCTCACTTTGTGGCCCGAATTTATAGTCAATGCTTAGCGATTTAAAGGTTAAGTTACGTCTGAAAAGCGTAATTATCAGTACAAAATGACACTTTTAAGACGTACCTTACTTAACCTTTAAATCATCTAAGTATCGACTCTGAATTCGGGTCTGTCTGTCATTTATGCCTTGCTTGCCGTCTTGTTTGCATGTTTTTTTGTGTGAAGTATTTTTTTGTTCTTTCCTAACGTATTCCACATACAAAACTATACAAAAAAACGGTGAAAGGATTTGTTTCTCAATATATTTTTAAAAAATTAAATGTAAGTGAGTCTTCCAAAAAAAATCAACTATCACAGCAACCAGAAATATTTGTGCTATTTACTTTATAAAAAGTTTTATATATTTTTTAAATTTCTGAAGGGTGATAATGCAAAATGATAAAACATTTTTTTTACTTGTATTGAAGCGAATGTATTTTTAATATTCTACATAAGTTACATAAATAACAATCAAAAACGGAACATATAAACGTAAAACATTATGATTAATAAGCACAAGCTTGTTGGTCTTGTGGTTAGGACACTCGCCTCGTGATCCAAAGGTCGAGGGTTCGAAACTCACTCCAAACTAGCAAGTTAGTCCTATTTTTATAGCACAAGCATTTAGCTTAGTTTGAAAATAGTAAGAATATTGATGTGACACGTATTCCGTGTTCGCATCTCTATTTAAAAAAAAAATGATGCTCAAAGTATTGAGTTGTATAAATCTACACCGATCATTGTCTATTACTTTATTAAATTTTATGAAAAGAATGAAAACTCATACTTACAGAAATGTAACCTCAAATATCTAAATATAATAATTTGGTTGTCGTTTTTTATTAAAAGTATAATAAAAAACGATTTACGGAATATACAAACGAAAACAAAACGAGTCATTAAAACAGGGTATTAAACATAAAGATGTTATAAAAGGAAAAAAAGGATTCGTAACATCGGATTATATGAACTGGGGAAAAACGATTCATAAAAAATATCGACAATTTACCACAATAAGTAAAAATATATAACGACGGACGACAAAAATGGAGCATATAAACGGTTCTTTAACAGCCGGAAGATAAATTAATAATCGGTGGGACGCACTTAAATAAAAAAACTAAAATATTCGAGAATATTTTTCGTCTATAAACGGCGAGCCATCGCAGTTTAGTTTGTCACAATAATAGAGAACGACCACAGATAAAGTGACATTGCATTTCATTTTAAACATAGATTTTAAGTAATTACTAACTTATTTGTTAATATAAATCTTTATTAGCGTGCATCCATATTGATTACAGTGAGAACCAATTTTATTTTCTCAAAAATGTGTTGAAAATAAACAATTCGTCTTCCTATTATTTCCATACGTTCATTTTTTTCAGAAAATAAGTGGATTTCCATTTAAATATAAAATTGTGTATTGAAAGATGCACTGGCTATTTTATAAGTCACACTGACCATCGGTCAGGCAATTAAAACCACAACGGCGTTAAAACAAGTGGCGAAATTTATAAAAGTAATTTTTAATATGATTAAATGTACTTAATATCAATGTTTTGTTATTTTTTAATATTTAAATTGTTCCATTATGGAAATAAAATGCCCAGGTACACAGCGTTACATGACAGAGATTGGCTTTTAGTATATTCATTCTTTAAATTAGCGAACAAAATATTAAAAGATATCTATAATTTTTCCCTGTCATATCTTTACTAATCGAAGATTCTAAATAGCACGTAATTTAATATCCGTTTCACTGAAAAAAATGCTCTCAAAATATAATCGTGCGATACCGAACAAAAATACCGATTGAAATAATCCCATCACTACTTCCTTGTCGGCGTAGTTTGAACCGTTTGAACGTTTCAAATATAAATATTTGAATCGTTCTTTAATAGGTTTAAGCTATGTTCTTTCGGAATGCTATTTGTAAAACCAATTCCTTATATTAGTAACTTTCGTTTTCCGACATTTGCATAATGTTTACGACGCATTTAAGATATAATTTATATAGAATCGCCGGATAATTTATATAGAAGGCCGCAGCCTGCCAGTTTTCACCGACCGGCTTCAGGCCGACGTCTGAAAGGGTATTATTGTTCACTTTTTATGGGCTCTGTTATTGAATTATTTAAAAATTTTGGGCATAAGGTATATTTTTTGAATACTTTTGTATTAATGACAATGAAATTATCTTAATACAAATGTAAAATTTTATCAAAAAATTCAATCCATTTACGGTTTTTTAGATTCTGCAATATCGGAGATGGAACGTGAATTTTTATCTTTTTGTAAACGTTGTATTTAACAACCTACCCAAAAATAATAATATATTTTCCCCCAAACTTCGTGTTTGAAATTTTTATTCAATTTATTTAAAACATATATGGTCTTTACGTGGAAATATTTCGATAAAAAGTGTATCAAAGATAACTCTATTGCTAGAAAGATTAAATGGAGCTTCGGGATTATATTTTATTTGTGATAATAACAAAGATTTTGTTGACTTTTTTTAAATTTTAAGAGTGAATGGACCGGACCTTTCATAATAAAATTGATTGAATGCTTGTTTAGCTGTAATTTTGGCAATAAGATTCGAAAACTTAACACTCAATTGACTCTCCAGACTGCAAAAACGTGAATCATGTACTATGGCGCCTTAAGTGATCACTTTACACGATGAAACATTCACAATTTCCACCCATGATAAAATACCACATCTATGAATTTTTTTCGGAATTTTATATTTATAATATATTCAAATTTTTCAACCCGTTTCATATGTATGTTCTAATTATCCTCAGCGCAACCGGCATCCAAAGCTTTTTCATTCCCCTTAATTAATGAGATATCTATTTTTATTGTAATGTTTTTAAAGCCATATGCAAGGTTATTTGGAAAACATTAATAACCTCACAGGACTATATTCCTGCCTTGATTATGAGTCGAAAATGTTCAACCTAATGTTATGACCTAATGTGATGTGTGTGAAATGTGAAAAATATTAAATTCACATAGAGGTTACAAGGTTAATGTTTTTCCTAAGTAAGTGATCATCATGAACAATCTCCACAAATTAACACCAAATTAGTGATGGGTCCGCTCTGTACTCACTACTGCAATGTAGTACTACATTACATTGGAGTGTACACTTCACGCCTTTTGAAGTGTAGTGCAACACTATAAACTACACACACAACAAAGTTATTGAAAGTATGTACTTCAAATAGTACACTTCATTTCAAAGCGAACACTACAAAGTACACACACTTCAAAGTTATCGAAAGTACGAGCACATACTTCAAATAGTACATTTTTTATGTGAAATTTTTGGAAATCGAAACAACCCATCAAAAGAAAATTTGAAAATTTGGGACCGTACGAAGAAATCTCTGGAAACTGAAAACAATCCCCCCCCCCCCCCCCCCGCCATTACTTCATTAGTACAATTTCGTAGTTCTACAATTAGTTCACTTCATGTAGTGTACACATTGTAGTCTTCAAACTGGTGAACGTGTGTGTGTTGTAGTCTTCATTTTGAAATGTAGTTTTTCCCTTCGCTACACCAAATCCATCAATAATCTGTTTTATTAGAAATTCAATTGAAAATAAGCTTCTAGAAAGATGGGAGACAGTTATTACAACTGATAACTGATGTAAATTATGTTATTGATTGAAAATATAAAAATTGACAAAATATATTTTTATAATTTAAAAAAGTCAACATTTTTGCATCAATTCTAAAATACTATTTTTTACTTTTAGTTAATTGCACCCAACGATGCACATTGACCGATCCTTTCTTAGATTCCTGCATGAAAAATTCAGCGCAGAATTTCCTTCCACTGTTTGTAAACGGTCTTCCGGAGTTTGGAATTCCTAAATTAGAGCCCTTAAATATTCCGGATGTCGACAATGATACCCCCTTTCTAAAATTCAAATTCACCAACAACCAAGTTATCGGGGTGGCAGCAGCCAAGATCAATGAACTAAAGTAAGTATTTTATGTACAATTAACCAAAACCTTAAAACACCTTTATATCCACTGTCAATTTGAATGGACATAATTTTTTTAAATTATTTTCTTAGCCAGTACTCAATTTTTTAAATGTTTTAACGGAATACTGAACTTCGTCCAATAATTATTTATGTATTTTCGCAGCACAATTGAACAAATCGCGATTGATTTTTCTTTATTACCCATCTATTTTATGTATATATTTTATTTTTACTAATGATTTATGATAGTGCACAGAAAGAGAAAAATTGACAGAATGTGTCATGTCAGATTGAGAAAAAAATGTGAAAATATTATTTGTACGTCGTATTTTTCATGTCAATAGAACGCCCTTTTGTTGTTTGCCTTTTGTTGGGCACTTGGGTAGTCATTTTTTTCTTCAGAATTATTTTAATTATAATTTTTTGGATAGTTTCTATATATCAACCACCCTTGTTTGACGTAAACCCATATAATCTCTGCTTATATGTATTTTTGTAGAATCGATCAGAGTAAGAGGACAATTACGTTGAACTTTAACAGTTCAGGATATATGGAATCCCGTTACATTGCCCATGGCTTCTTATTGGTACTCCCGGTATACGGCAGAGGCAAAAGTAACATAACATTGAGTAAGAAAAAGAACTTGTACCTAACTGTATAACTTGGTATTCCTAGACATAAACAACCTATTTATGTATGCTGAATAACAGGGGCGTGCAGTGAGAACGAGAAGCATGACTTTTTCCTAGGCGTATATTTTGAAAAAAAACTGAAATAAGAGATATATCTCGTTACATTCCTATCACAATAATTAACTTATTATTCAGATTTTAGTATTTCATAATATTCTTAAAGATAAATATTTCATTTCGATTTTTTTCCAAATATTCTTTTGAATAATAGTGATGATTCTGGTTCTCAATGCACGCCCCTGCTAAATAGTAAGTTACCTTTTAAATTTGGGATTAATATTTGTTTGGTGGGCTTAAATAAACCAAATTAAAAAATACAAGCCAATTTTCTTTTTTAATGAAAAAATCGATTAATCTATTAAAAACGAGGAAAACATTCACAAGTTTATAAAATTTTAATATAAATTATTATTTTTATACTACTTTTACAGTCTAAAATATACTATAAATTAATTAATTAAAACTTTGTTTTGATCACATTTAAATTTTGTTTTAAAAATTCATGCTCCCTTCTTCAGGACAATGAATGTACTGTAATTTATCTTCAAGTATAGATAGACTAGTTATGGTGGGAGGGGGCTAGAAGGGGCGTGATGGTGATGCAATATTAATGGCAAATAGCGAAAAAGTCTTACTGAATCTAATCAGCTGGATGTTTGATGAATGCAAGGAAAGTGAACTTATTATGAATGTTAACAAATCAAAAGTGATGATACTCGAGAAGGAGGAAAGTAAGCCATCTTATGAAGTACTAGTAGACAATTAATGTTTGGAACACGTAGATATATTTGTGTTTTCGGGAATTATGTTTGATAGAAGAGGTAAAGCTGAGAAAGATATCGAAGTGCAAAGAATAAAGTGAACGACGCCTTGAATGCAATAATTTCTAATAGAAATATGTCTACCGAGAAAGACTATCGGTACACAATGAAATTCTGATACAAACACTGATGAATGGAAGTGAAGCCTGGAGCTGGCAGAAGAAGAACGAAAGTAGACAGAAAGAAGTGTATAAGATATCCATTTATGATAGAGCAAAGAATGAAGATATTAGGAAAGTACGTAGAGCTAATCTTAACATAGTTAATAGAATTTAAATAGAGTCGCTCAGATGGTTTTGACATATTGGGCGTTGACAGTAAATCTTAAAATTAACATACACATGATTAAAAAAAATAATAAACTATGCCAATTATGAACTTTCCACTGATGATGGTTAATGATATTAGCAAACTGTAACAATATAAGTTACATTTCGGTTTCAAAATATGTTACGCTGGGGTAGGGAAAGTGGAGTGGGACACAAGATTAGGATAGGAACGAAGTATGGGAGTATATGGGAACATAAATTAAATGAACTAGTTGTATAAATAAATAATTTTCGTTTAATTTTTTTAACTTATATATATTTATTTAGTTAATTATACATAGTTGTTATTTATCATTAACTAATATTATGAACATTATATATGTATGTACACTTTTTAAATAATATTTCTCTTCATACATTTTCCATTGTTATGTGCCGTTTATATTCTTGTTTGAACATATCGATTCTGCTCAGCTTCCTCACACTTTCTGGCAGGCTATTATACCCCTTTATTCCTTTGTAATAAATACAGTTTTTTGAATTTGTCTTTTTCTATTTGGAATACTTATTTTGTTTGCGTTTCTTGTATTATGTCTATGTATATCTGTGTTATATTTGAACTTATTTTTAAAATATTTTGGCATTTTGTCGTTTAATATTGTGTGAATGAATATCATTGTATTTAATTTTAATCCTTGTTTTATATTAATCCAATTCCAATTTGAGAGCATCTTTTTAATTTTGGAATATCAATTTCTCTGTAGAATTATCCTCATTGCTCTATTCTGTTGAATTTGTAATTTTCTTATATCTCAATCATTACATAGGTACAAAATATTGAGGCAATATTGGAGCAATTTTTGATTTATATACTGTTATCGCTGTTTCTTTAGTTAATTTTCTATCCGGGTCTAATGTCCCGGATAATTGAATTAAAAATATCAATGTGGTTGTTATTTAAGTTAAATGAATTTATGGAGCTGTAGGTGAAAGAGCATTGCTTAGAATTGGTCTTGCAAAGAAAGAGATAAAAAGTAGGAAAGAAGGAGAGAGAAAGAGGGAGATGAAAATATGTTACGCCAGGTCTGTTCCTGACGCCTTCGGCACTCGCCTCGTATATTTTCTTTTCCATCTACTCTTTGCTCATACGTTCAACATGACCAAACATTACTTCCAGCACTACATTAATTTGTTCAAGGTATCAAACAAAAAAATTACATACCTATGCCTCAGCGACCGCACTTCACCGCATTCACTCTTCTTTCATTATATTTTTGCCGATTACAAGCTTTAATCTCACATATTACAGTTGGCACCAGAACCCTATTATGAAACTCTGTATCTATTTCTATTTTACGTTTAGTAAATAATCCTATGATCATTACTTAGTTCACAGAAAAGAAAATAGTATTATTTTATTTTAAATTATTATTTATATTTGTTTATTGTTGTTTCTTCTCGATGAACAAATTTTATATTTATGTTTGTATTTATTTTCAGCTGCAGTAAATTACGTTTACAATATGAATTACGATGTCTTTAAAGGCGATTGTGGGAACACGTTTTGGAAAATATTGAATTATACTGTAACTTACACTCCTGAGAATGCTAGTTTTCAGTTCACCAATCTATTGAATATAAATAAGGGATCGGGTAGGTTTTCCTTTCATAATGCTATCGTTACTTGATGCCATACATCCTAATCCTAAATCCTAAAACAAGCCCCTATAATGTAATATTGTGGAGGCAGATCACTTGATGACATGACATGTGCTAAAAATGCCAGAATTACAAGTACCAAGAAGTATCCTCTTGGCAACCCCGAAAGGAAGACGACCGGTGGGTCGCCCCTGATTAAGTTGGTTGAAGCAACAAAAAAAGTGTATGAAAAAAGAGTGGGTCTTGACTGGTTAACACGTACTGAAGCTGCACAAGACAGAGAATCCCCGATCCTACTAGTGCGTGGGTCCCAAGGTCACGGAAGTCTATCACGTGATATATCACTTATTTTCTATTATCGGATAGAGGCTAGTATTTTGAAATATTAGCTCCTTTATGAGAACGATAAAAAAAAGAGGAATTAGAATAAGAAAAATGAGAAATGAAAGAAAATGAGATGAGATGAGAGAGAAAAAGAAAATGAAAAAAAAAAGAAGAGAGAGAAAAAAAGAAAAAGAAAAAAAAAGAGAGAAAAAATATGTTTTCATCACTTATAAATTAAAGCGTGTTGATATTTTCAATACATATGTGATTAAAACATAATATATTTTTATTAATTATATTAATGATGTCACTAGGGAATGCAATCCCGAGCGGATTGCCTTTTCGGGAACCCTCGAGATTAGAATTTCCAATCCCGCGGGATCCCGAATACTTTTGTGTTTTTTTTTTTGTTTATAGAGCTGAATAGCAATTAACGACAACGCCTTGCATTTTTATATCAAAAATTTTAATAAAATGCTCATTATAAATCATTGCATTAAAGTTTTTGTAGGCGTTTTTAGAAGCATCAATCAGTCAATGTAGTAGAGTAAAAACTAGTAGTAGTTTTTATTACTATGTTAGGTTGATAAAAATACAGCAAATATTATTCAAAGCTATTTTCATTATTGGAATGTGACACGAACATAAGTTTTAAGTACTAAAAGCTCTGTACACATATACAATTAAACATACAAAACATAAAAAAGCTGATCAATCCCAATAATCTCGTCCAATTTTTAGGTTCGGGATTGATCTCGTAAAATGCCTCGAGATCTCGCGGGATCGGGATTGCATTCCCTAGATGCCACAACAAAATCATTTTACTCTTTTTGAAAAGAAAAAAATTAATATGTTTGTCAATAAAACATTTTTTTCAGCGGATGCACTCAACTGTTTTGCAAATGCAAATTGGAAGGAAATCTTCGACCTTCATGGAAAAGGCTTTATGGAGGCGATGACGGGTACCGTAGCAGAACACATTAAAAAGATATTTACGCATGTACCAATAAATGTACTATTCCGTTCATAAATAATTACTCATAATATGTGTTTATTTTATATCATAAAGAAACTTTTTGAAGCGTTATACTTATGATTTGATAAGTTTGTAAAAAATATATATTTTAACTCTGACTTTGTTTCCAATAATGTTATCAAAGAAGAAAACGGACGACTCTCATCGAAAATAACAAACTGTTAAAAATAATTTATTTTAAAAACCTTTGAACATTTTCTGGTTAATAAAAAAACTTTAACAACTCTTACAGTTTTATCACTTTATATATTAAAAGGATATTAATAAAGTGGGTTTAAATAACATTTTTCGGTTAATGCAATGTCTGTTTAAATTTTTTGTAAAATGAATAGAAATATTTAAAAAAATTTAAACTATGGAAATTTTTAAGTAGATGCCTTTGTGTAAATGCATACACAATATCAAACTGAGTTACGAAAAATCAGTCAACAAGTATTTTATAAATATGATCGATAAGTTTTGAATACATTGTAAAACTATAGTACAGATATAATGTATAAGGTGTTTTTTAGAGGTAAGTAGAATTTTAACATGTAAACTCATCAGAGGTAAATATTTTTCAAATAAAAATAATGTATAAATAAAAATTAACCCGTTGAAACATAGTTTTTAATATAAATCCCTTTTGTGCGAGGACTCGGTTTCCATTTTATTGTACTTTTGTTTTCTTGATCAAGAGATTAATTTGTATCACATTAGTATGAAATTAAATTTAAGCTAATTGGGAAAATCGTTTCAGAGTATTTGTATTAAGAGATAAACTGTAAAGTGTACATGATTTAAATAATTTTAGAATAGTGTGGAAGAGAATAGAATAGTATTAAAATATACAGAAAGTAGGTACTTATCCGAACATCTGAGATAAATTTGCATTTTTGAAACTGGTCTACAAAGTAGGAGTTGAAAATAATAATTATCTGGCGTTTAAAAACGTTTTTTAAGATAGTGTTACACTTGGGACGCGATTTTCTGTCCCACGTGGCTATGATATGTAACGCGTTATTTTAATATATGTTGCATTTTTATATAATAGTTTCTATTAAATATCAATAAATGAATTGTTTCGGACATCTTTTGCCAAGTAAACGAAGTTTGGAATTAGTTCCCGAGTACAGACAAACGTTTCACCAAGATTAATTCAGAAATGAAGACATGCTGCTCGATTTTCTTGCAATATTTTTTACTTTCAACAAAAGGTGGCGGTGTAGTGCAAAATTTTAAACCATTTTCTTTTTCTTCTTCTCATTCTTGTAATAAACTTGGAAGCAATTATTTTCTATGTTTTACTAACACTTATTTATTTTAATTATTTTATATTGTATTTCTCATACGAGCACAGTTCAAAAACAAAATTAAAAAACGAAATTTATTAATCAATTAGAAAGACATACAGAAAAATCAAATCAACGATAAAATGTTTGGCTGCTACCCATATATATGATATACCCGTATATTAAAAATGCTCCCGGTAGAAGCCAAATATATTTTCGTTGATCTGATTTTTCTGTATGTCTTTCTAATTGATAAATAAATTTGGTTTTAAATTTCACAGAACTTTGCTCTGAAAAATTGCAACTCCATAATAAGAGCGTGTTCTTGAATATAACAAAAGTGAAATATTGAATATGTTAAAATTAAATTGCTATGTTAATCAACAGAAGAAGACACACTTATTTTTTAATTAAAACTTACTTATTTTTTGTATAATTATTATTTAAGATAAAATTGTTATATAAACCATGATATAATTAACATCAATGTTATAAGATATACAATATCAAAGTTTGCATTTTTTTCTCAATATTTCTGACTTTTTTTTGCAAAACGTTGAACTATTATTACATTTATTACGTACATTACAGTAACTTATATCGATTATGAAAAATTTATTCGCTTCAATACAAGTCAAATAAAATGATAAAAATCTTGCAGAAATTGATAATAATTTTTTTTTAATCATTTTCAACATTTGAAAAAAGTTTCACGGATCATACTGACCGTGGTCGCGTAGCAAAAATATAGACTTTTTCGGCTACCAATGCCAATGCTGAAATTGAAAATAGTTTTTTTAATCATTTTCAACATTTGAAAATAGGTTTTACAGATAATACTTCCCTTGGCCACGTAGCGAAAATATTGACTTTTTCCTATACCGAATGCCGAACGTCAGAAAGTACGTGCCTACCAACTGAGATGTTTATTCGAAAATATTTTTTGTGGCGTTACGTACCTATATAAATTTATAAATAAAAATTACCTTATTCTTATTCTTCTTCTTTAGCTTGTCCAGTTATCGGACATTGGTGATAATATTGGTGACCACAATCTAGCTAACAACAGCTGGCATCTAGCAGATAGCTGGATCGTTGATTTCCCGAATCATAAATTGCCTTAGGTCTTTCAACTTCCGGGAGCTCTTCTATTCGCAATGATGGGATGCAGAATCCAGTACTTCTCTAGATGTCTCATCCAATCATTTCATAGTCATTTGTAGGCCTATCAAAATTGCAACTCCATAATAAGAGCGTGTTCTTGAATATAACAAAAGTGAAATATTGAATATGTTAAAATTAAATTGCTATGTTAATCAACAGAAGAAGACACACTTATTTTTTAATTAAAACTTACTTATTTTTTGTATAATTGTATAAACGAGAACAAAATAGCACATACACTCATCACTGCCAAGACTTCATAGACTGGGCAACGAATACAGTTGGTCTGTAAATGTATTTCATGATAGCTTCACTACTTTCAAAAGAAACAAATGCAGTCGAAATGCAGACTTTTAAAAGAAACATGCATTTATATTCGAAACTCCCAAGTGTAATATTTTCTTTAATACTTATTAAGCGTCAATTCTGTTTTATTTTAAAACCAGGACGCTCAACTATACCGAAGATACCTTAATCTTGAATTTAGCCAATAATTAATTAATGTAAAATTCAAAAATAAAAATAATCCGACATTGTTGATGAGCTATAGCTAGTTATTAGTTGAAGAAGGAGTTATTATTTAATTAAATAAAATTAAAAATAAAAATACCGTCATTATTGGTGAGCTAATTATTATTTAAAAACCGTGCTGCAACGGGCGTAAAAGACGTAGTTATTTGGAACCGTTTCGCTATGCAAAAAATGCAACAAAATTATTAACAAAACTAAACTCTTTGCAAGTATAATATGTACCTGTGGATAAAAAATACCTCAATTCCTCCGGCGATGTGAAGACTTTTTTGTCGATACACCGTATTTGATAACAATAAAATTTTGTTTGAAAAACGTCTCAAGTCATATTACTAAATGCCTAAATTCAGCCCTAATTTATCTCCGATGAAAATAACACACGTCCGTCGAAATTTGTCACTGTTTAACTGAAATTTACATCGACCGCTCTCCACGTCCCCGCGTAAGGAATGCGTTTAATATTTCACAATTTAAAGCAATTGCTGGTATCGTCACACACCTGAAATTTTTGCGAACAAATTGAAGTAGTTAAAAATTTAGATATTTACTATATAATCTTCACCGTTTACATACAAGGTGGAACAAAGCTAGTTCATAATACCTTGTAGTTGGATTCCTGTCTTGATTATGAGATAAAATTGTTATATAAACCATGATATAATTAACATCAATGTTATAAGATATACAATATCAAAGTTTGCATTTTTTTCTCAATATTTCTGACTTTTTTTTGCAAAACGTTGAACTATTATTACATTTATTACGTACATTACAGTAACTTATATCGATTATGAAAAATTTATTCGCTTCAATACAAGTCAAATAAAATGATAAAAATCTTGCAGAAATTGATAATAATTTTTTTTTAATCATTTTCAACATTTGAAAAAAGTTTCACGGATCATACTGACCGTGGTCGCGTAGCAAAAATATAGACTTTTTCGGCTACCAATGCCAATGCTGAAATTGAAAATAGTTTTTTTAATCATTTTCAACATTTGAAAATAGGTTTTACAGATAATACTTCCCTTGGCCACGTAGCGAAAATATTGACTTTTTCCTATACCGAATGCCGAACGTCAGAAAGTACGTGCCTACCAACTGAGATGTTTATTCGAAAATATTTTTTGTGGCGTTACGTACCTATATAAATTTATAAATAAAAATTACCTTATTCTTATTCTTCTTCTTTAGCTTGTCCAGTTATCGGACATTGGTGATAATATTGGTGACCACAATCTAGCTAACAACAGCTGGCATCTAGCAGATAGCTGGATCGTTGATTTCCCGAATCATAAATTGCCTTAGGTCTTTCAACTTCCGGGAGCTCTTCTATTCGCAATGATGGGATGCAGAATCCAGTACTTCTCTAGATGTCTCATCCAATCATTTCATAGTCATTTGTAGGCCTATCAATGCAGTTAATTTTTAGAAGCCAGTCAGCCCACATCTCAAATGCTTCAAGTTGCTTCACTATTGTTTCAGCGAATAGTGTCGATGATTCCATTGAAAAAATTACCTATCATAATAATATTCATACCTTCAGAACAAATAGTTGCATAAAGTTGTTCGTATTTCAAAGTAAATTAACACTGAATAAAAAAATTTTAAATGGAATTAAGTTCCTTCTAGTGTCATGCATTGCAAGTGAAATGTAGAGCACGTACATTATGCTAGTTGCAACCCGTCAAAAAAGACGCAATATTTGTTCGCATCTTTGCTAAGCCCTATTATATATTTAAAGCATCTTTTTGGCGCTCCATAGAGAGGCAGCCGTAGCAACATGCGTGAAACGGTCAGTTCGGATTTGGTGGCCCCGTCTCCGGCCGATTTATTTGTTTTTTTAGTCGTGAATTCGAACGAAATAACGGACACTACACGATGTTACGGGGACAGACAGACGGACGAACGGACGGACAGACAACGAAATTATTATGTTTGATGTGTGAGCATCTTTGAACCTACCAAAATGGAAAAATAAGATGTACCTACTCAACGGGGCTCATTCCGTGTTCAATTCTCTATGACCTGAGAGGTCACAAATTTATTTGATTTTCTTGAGCTTGGGGGTTTTTGTTTTGTGTTTCGTTACAGTAATTAAAAGAGATAATGCCTCACTTAATCGGTATAAAGTATTATTTATTATTAATTCCATTCATTTTTCTTTTAAGGGGGAATACCTACCTAGACATTTCGGAAAAATCGATTTTTTAATTTTGGCATTTTCTTAAAGCTTGAGGTCTTAAGAATATCTGGTGAAATTTTCAAGCAAATATTTTAAAAAATAACAAAATTATTGCTGTAATAGTGCCATCCCTTTATTGATTACGCGCCGCGCAACACGGCGCCGCGCTACATGCAGGTAGCTGCCAGCCGGGTTATTTCATAATAGAAACTTTAGACATATTTTTATGTTTGTGAAGAGTGCTCGATGATATGGGAATTCAAAACAAGGTTGAAGACTTATATTATGGACCTGGAATCGATGATTTCATGCATGTTGAAAAATTAGCGATTTATTCATTACTCAAGTTTTTACTCGAAACCCTGTTTTAAACATCGGTGAGCAAAATATCTCGGCAACCACTGGACCGATCAACTTGAAATTTTTAGTGGTTATTCGATATATAATTATCTAGTCATTGTGTGTCATTTTTTAAGTGACTTAGTTTTTTTTAACGGTATAATTAACCCGAATTTTTCCCTAAAAAATGCTATTTTAAATTCAAAAGCGCGCCATTTTGTCAAAAATCGATATTTTCAAAAACTCCTACGTCAAAGACATTATGGTGTCAATTTTGATAATCTTTTTGCCTTTTTTATTCTGATGACTACAGATGAAATGGGCGTGGTCACCGCGGAGGACCTTTTTTTTCGGCAGTCGACAGAACCAAAAAATTTTCCGCCAATGTTGAATATTTTTTAATAAAAAAAGGTTTGACATATTCATAAAAGTATGTAATTTCATATAAAAGTGATATCAATACTATAATTCGTATAGGATTCTTTAAAAAAAATCACAAAAATTGCCTTTTTTGCGCTTCGTAGGTAGTCATTCTCCCTTAAGGGGGGGGTAAGGGTTTTAACTTTTTTTTTTGCATTTTATTTTTAATTTTTTAAATGAATGTATAATATCGCAAGAATATTGTGTCAAAATTTCAAGTCAATCAGAGCATAATTGACAAAATTATGAACATTTGAGCGATATTCAGACTGATTTTCTATACCTGCTCGGGCAGCTAAGAGACGCGCTCACCTGAGGACTACCGGACGTGCTATTGTATTGAAAGAGTTTTGCGTAGACGAGGACAAAAAGAAGCTGATGATGAAAGCTCTTTGCCATGTGAACATGGCATCGACGATTATGTGTAAGTATAAAATAAGTGTTGAGTTTTATTTTGAATTTTACAGTGTGCAAAACTTTAAATCGTTTTCCCCACATCTCACGTTTTCAAAGTCGGTGTCCATCATAACTTCAAAACTACTGCACCGATCCTTTTGAAATTTTGAACACTATTTCTGTACATAATTTACGAGGTAACGCTGGAGACTTTTTTTCAAATTTGTTATTAATTTTTATTTTTTAATAACAAATTAGTCGATATTTTTCGCAAAAAATCGCGTTTTTCCCTTCAAAGTGTCTCCAAAAAATTGAAAAATTGAAATTTCAAAAAACCCTCCCAGCGTTACCTGGGAAAATCTATTATCTAACGAATGAACTTTGATTTTTTGATTTCAGATGATCTAGCACCAAGTTATGATGGACACCGCAATTCTACTTTTTTCCGAGACACGTCCGAATAATTGCTGCCATTGCCGTATTTTATAATATTTCTTCTTGAAAATTTTACACAATATTCTTCAAATGTCATACTTTAATGAACCATTGGTTTTAATAAAGATATTTTAACTGTGTCGTCACAAAAACTTCACAAAAACATTCCTTTTTTTGTACGAATTAACCTTACCCCCCCTTAAGCCATTTTAGTTGTCTTTTATATAATTGCGTGGAATTTATTAAATATCTTCGGTATTGCATTATAAATGTCCTTTGACCATACTTATTTGTTACCTTCGGTATGAATAATTTTATACCATAAAAGGACTACTCATATCTAAAGTAATTATACTGATTTATTTTATGATCATACAGATTTATTTTAAACTGTTTTAGAGAATATTTTTTCTTCCGATATATGTATACATAAGGGTATTTCATTTCATACCTAGAAATAGTTTTCGTTTGTTTATAAAAATAGTTAAAAATCTAAATAGCTTTAAAAATTTAACATATTAGTACAGACACTTAGCAGACTATTAGATATACCAATACTTAAATTCATATTTAGATATTTTTCTGTATTTTAATGTGTTTTGTTGTACATAACTATTGTTTACAAAACGTGGTTAAAATCTAAAATTCATTTAAAAATAAAACTTATTAGTTAAAACACAGTTATCAGACTATATAATGCAAGCACTTTGCCATGTATATAAAAGGAGCCTAAGATCAATTAGTGTTCCGCTTAATCTTCTTAGAAATTATTCCAAGGGATTTTTTTAAATACAAATTAGTTTTTAGAGTATTTTAACAAAAAATAGTTTCAATTCAACATATTCATTTCTAGATGTGGTATAAAATAAATTATCTGTCAGCAACCCAGTAGGTAAAAAGGTACCTACTTCCAAATAATATTTTTATTATAAATTTATCACTTTGATGTTAGTACGTGAAGATGTTTCAGTTGAAGAAATTACGCACGTTCTTTTAAAAATATGCAATACATATCTTACAATTGAAATAAAAAATTGACTTGACGGAAAATCAGTTCGGGCAGAATCGGGCAAAATCGGGCAGATGACTTGTCGGACAATCGGCGTCAGGAGTTGACTTGTCGGACAGTTGGCTTGTCGGGCAATTGGCTGTCGGGCAATCGCCTATCGGGCAGTTGACTTATTGGACAATCGGCTGTCGGGAAGTTGGCCGGCACCCGTTACCTAGGCACGCAGACACCTACAGATAATTTCGGTTAAGGTCGGAGACAGCACAAAATGCATAGAAAGAAGAAGATTGACAAGAACACAGTTATTTGGTATAAAATTTATTTTGTATAATTATTTGGTATAAAAATAAAGAATACAATATATTAATTTAATATAACAACATTGTAGCAAGTATTTACGGCAAGGAAATCAATAAATATATTTTTTCAAACATTATATTTTTATTATTATAATCCATTATTAAGCCGTAAGCTTTCGTAATATTTTTTGGGAGACAATTTTTACAATACATAGACAGGACATATATAGTTATAAAGAATTTTGCTACGCTTAATTGGGTTTCTTAGAAAGTAGATACTTAGTTATGTTTTGATTAAATTTGAATTTCCTTGTGTTTATTATAATATATTATGAACCGTTTTTATATATTCATTTTAGTTTTATTTTTTCTTAACAGGCTTTTTTACAGTCATTGATATTCGTTTACATCAGTGATATAATTAAACAGAGCCTTTGGCCTATTACAAGAAAACCTTATTTTATAGGAGTAAGTACAATACATGTGTAGGTTAGATTCATGTAGTCAATTTATAAGTTGGCGTGTGCCAGTATGTGTCACCTCGCAAATTTGCCCGTGATCCATGATTTACAATGATCCAAGTATAAAAAGCGTGGTGCTCTTGTTCTTCCTTATAGCGAGATTTAAATGGACGAGTTTAGAATTTCAGAGAGGCAATTTCTCGGTCAGTTGTGAAGATATGTCACTCATTGCCCATCTATTTTCCAAGTTTGTTGGTTTACGGTATTTATATGACTTGGTATAGTTGTCGAAGTGAACGTGCTATTTGAAATTCATTTTTTTAGTAAAATCTGCTAAATGCGTTCTAGACGCTTTTTAGGAATTTCGTAGTGTGGAGACCAAATTCGTGACGCAAATTCAGATATATATATATTTAGACTAGGTTTTGGGAGTTTAGGGATGATTTGGAGCAATTGCTTTTTCGGGTCACCGCCGTCATGCAACGGAAAATTTCTAAATGCGTAGAATATTTGATGATTTATTATCAAACAAGTACAAAATATTCATGAGTATGTAATGAAGACAATGATAAATACTCTAAGGGCCTCTAAGATAGCCTCCGGCCGCGGCCGGAAGTAGTTGACAAATCGACATGCACGCCTAGGGCGTGTGCCTCTTTTTATATGATTTTACGAACAAAGCCGTCTTCTGTGTGAGTGTGAAGAAATCGTTCGAAATGCTGATGGTGCAATGATCTGCCGTCCGCGCGTGTCTTGCTCGTGCCCCGATTTGCTTATGTGGCATCCCTTGCCACTGTATGTGTGTGGCCTAGATTGGTGGTTTTATGTATTGTGGTACAAATTCTTCAAGTTATTTAAGTATAGTTAAGAATCGTGTATCAAACTTTTAACGATCATTGAATATCAGTTTGCAATCGAGTTCTTACACTGAAAGGTGGAAATACATTAACTAGCGGGCGAATTTCCGCGAAATCATTTTGGCGGAAAAATCATTTAATAACTTGTAATAATGTTATAAGTAAAATTTTAATACAAAGTGATAAGGACAGGTGCTATATAAAACAAAGCCTTTAAAGAATATGGGTTGCTTCAGTTTCCGCTTCTAATGATATGATATATACCTACAGATGGTCCAATACTTGGGGTCTGGTGTAGAAATTAATAAAATATATGCATAGCTAGGAAGCTGAAACCGGCAACCAACAAACCACTAATATTTAAAACATTATTTAGTATATTCAATTGTTAAAAATACAATTATGTGATTTGTACCCAGATAGATTTTTATTTATTTTATTTATTTATTTATTTATTTATTTATTAAATAAGATCAATTATAGGCATCTCATCAACAGAGACGAAGGCATTTATACGAGAAAGTATGTATGTAAGCAGCGACATCTGTATTCTGTTTCACAAAAACGACAAATTTCTACCATAGATGGTGATAGGTAATTGTACTAAATAAATTAATCGAGTAATATTAATACCATATACCTATACAACTTTTCAAATGTGGTAGACGTATGGTGGAATCATAGGTGGAATCAACGAACGTTACATTAGTAAGTAACGTTCACTGATCCACCTGAAGTGATCACTTGAGCCAGCCTTACGACAGGTTGTAAACCCTGTAGACGCCCAAAAAAACTTCCAAACATACTTTCCCATATAAATAGCTTCATGGCTGTGAGACAACTGTAATTTGTCTTAATCAATCTATATTTATTTAGGGGAACTACGCCGTGTTCACCTTATACATTTCCTTCACAGTGCTCTTTTACGCTTTTTATTTATATGTTGTTTATAAGTTCTAATGTAGTAAAATAGTTCAATAGTAAATATATTTTTCTTTAAATTTATCTAAAACTTCTATGTAAAAAAATAGCTTAATAAACCCAAAATTCGGATGGAGCGACAGCGTCCCCAAAGACATATCTTCCTTGGAGATTCAGAGCTGGCACAAGATCGAGATGAGTGGAGAAAAAAGCCAACACCAAGACAAAAAGAATGTAGCCTATTGCTTGACAAGATAACGCGAATTGAAATCAGCTATTGTCTCTTGTATGTTGGCGTACAACAAGGATAACTCAATTTACCTATGTATATAACTGCCACAGAACAGGTTTTACCTAGAGTGGCAGTTATTAGCTGAAACTTTGCAAGCAGACTCGTGGCGACGATCAAAAAGATCTACCAAATTTTCGTTAAAAAATAACAATAATTATAGCATAATTTTGGATTTTTAGAAATTTTAATGGTTTTTTCAAATTGGAATCATTACAAAAGTTTGATTACTACCAACGGCGCCGACGGCCCCCGATAACGTCACGGAATATTTAAAATTTGAATTACTCCGTCGGTAGGTATAATAGGTACTTCACTATGAATTTCGAAAATTTATGACAATTGGTTCATAGACGACAGCATACTTCGGTTTTTTGGGAAGAAATCAAATAATAAAGAGATATTTTTAGAGATTTTTGACATAGATATTTGTCTAGGCATGTTTTATTTTCAGTCAATCAATTATTACATGATGGTAAACTTAATTTAAAAATTTACAAACTTGGTTTTTATGGGTTAATTTTTTAGGTTTCAAATGACTCATGTAACTTACGGATAGCATGTTGCAGAATAAACAAAATATTTTTAAATAAAAATTAATATCTTACAAATAGAGATTGCAACATATAAACAAGTGAACCTAATCAAACCATCAAATCAAATCAGAATAGATTTATCCTTGTATAAGCTTTAAGGATGAATTATTTCCTTAAAACACGTGCACATATTATCCTTATATTACAAATAATAGATAGAAACGATTAACTAATGAATAAATTATAATTAATATCAATCATAATTAATAAGTAAAGGATTTACGATTCCGTGGTGCATTGCTAAAAGTTGTTGAATATTAATTTGCAGATCAGTATTTTATCTACTTTTATTAACGTTGTCATGAAATATAGACTTGCATAATTTAATAGCCAAGTTTCTCTTCTTTGGAGTTCAAACTTCAAACCAAACTAAATATGTTAGTGAAAAAGGAAACCTCTTTTTTTCTGACTTGCATCTTGATTTGAACCAGACATCTCTAATGCCAACAAACCACTCTTCCACTGAACTTCAATAGCCCAATTGACATAAATGCATAAAGTAATTCATTAAAATGATACGTAATTAATCTTACATGCGCAAATTTAATTGTATGGGATAATTTTTTACGAAAAATGTATACCTATATCTATGCATATTTTTGTACTTATTTGATTCACCTAATTTGTTATAATTATCATAGAATGTGTTTCATTTAACAAATTAATGAGTAACTTGTTGGTGTAGTGGTCATGACTAGACTAGCTTGCCTAGTGATCTGATGGTTCGAGCCCCATTGCAGGACATCAGCATGGTAGTCCTATTTTCATAGCACAGGCTTTTAGCTTAGTTCGAGAACAGTAAGAATATTGATGCGACACATTCCGTATTCAAATCTCTATTAAAAAACAATAATAATATTATTGCACATTTTGTCATTTTTCCCTGTTTTCCAAATTTTCTGAATTCGATTTGAACAAAACTCTGCAGGACTCCGTTATTTAACTGGAAAATCAGATTATTCAATCACACTTCAAGTAATTATTTTATGTGTATGTACCTATATAATTATATATCCCTCATTCTGCAAATCAGTCCTATTTTTTACAGCAGTTGGCGTTTAGCTCAGTTTAAAAATATTAATAATGTCGTTGTGCTATGTATTCCGTGTAGGCATCTCTATTTAATTTTTAAAAAAACATTATTTTACTAACATTTAATATTGTCTTGTTTACTACCTACCCAGTACCTATTTGTGTCTTAAAATATATCCATTATACAGGGTTATTTGTAAAACATTAATAACCTCACAGGAATATACTCCTGCCTTGATTATGAGTCGAAAATTTTCAAGCTATCATGACCTAATATCAATAGTTATTGAGATATGCGACATTAAAGTTTGCATTTTTTTTTTCAATATTTCTGATTTATTTTTTTTGTAAAGCGTTGGACTATCATTATAGTAACTAATATCAATTACGAAAAATTCATTCGATTCAATACAAGTTAAATAAAATAATTAAAACCCTAAAAAATTCCAATTGGAATTCGAAGGTTTTTATTTTTTTATTTAACTTGTATTAAAGGGAATGAATTTTTCATACTCGATATAAGTTACTGTAATGATAGTCCAACGTTTTACAAAAGATAACTCAGAAATTTTGAAAAAAAAATGCAAATTTTGATGTCGCATATCTCCTTAACTATTGATATTAGCTCATAATAGCTTGAACATTTTCGACTCATAATCAAGACAGGAATATAGTCCAGCGAGGTTATTAATGTTTTACAAATAACCCTGTATATAAGATTTTTCACGAAAAATAAGGGAAATTAAAATATTCCAAGGATATCTATTCACCATCCACCTTCCTCCCCAACTTCGCACCCTCCTTAATTATCATATGGTATTTAAAGATTTTACTTAGGTATGTAATGTTTAACCAGTAACAATTCCACAGATTCACAGTAACAAATCCTCAATAATATTCCACATTTCAATTACAATTTCACCAACTGAAAGTAGCTGATTTAAAATAATTTTATCAACTGAGTTTATAGTATTTCATCAATGTATTTGATCACGTAAAATGTAAGTATTCTTTATACGACTATTACCGAGTCACGAAATTATCAATATCATCAACTCTCCTAATTTTGAATATACGTCCGCCCGTCCCTGGAATTACGGTAACAACACTGATGATCAGAAACGAACATTCACCAAAAATGTCATCAATAAAGAATTGCCGGTGTAAATATTAGGTCCTTACATATGAAATTGACGTTTTGCCGTACTGGCAAATTTGATCTCAAATATCTTCTCTTTGGTTAGGAATTCCAAATCCATATTTATACAGCTATTTACTCATGTATTTGTGTTTTGAAAATTATAATTCATTTGTTTTTTCCTCAATTGTTTTTTTCTTTGCGTCACTCAGTTTACAAAATGAAAAACTTGAAATATCGCGTTATTTACGAGTACGAGTTCCACCGTGGCACCAGTGCTGCAGAAACGGCTCGAAGGATTAATGATGTGTATGGCGACGGTGCCGCAAAAGAAAACACAGTGCGTTTTTGGTTCCAACGTTTTCGTTCTGGAAATTTCGACCTGCAGAACAAGCCCCGTGGACGGCCGGAGACCAAAGTTGATAATGAAGAATTGAAGGCTATTGTGGAAGCGGATCCATCGCAAACCACATCCGAGTTAGCTGCAGGCTGCGGTGTAGTGATAAAACTGTTTTAATCCACTTGAAGCAAATTGGTAAGGTGAAAAAGCTTGAAAGGTGGGTACCTCACGAATTGAGTGAAGCAAATCAACAAACGCGCGTTGACTGCTGCGTTGCATTACTCAACCGGCACAATAATGAAGGGATTTTAAATCGAATTATTACCTGTGATGAAAAGTGGATCCTGTACGATAATCGGAAGCGCTCATCGCAATGGCTGAACCCTGCCGAACCAGCCAAACCATGCCCCAAGCGAAAATTGACTCCAAAAAAGTTACTTGTGAGCGTTTGGTGGACTAGTGCTGGTGTCGTTCACTACAGCTTTCTTAAATCTGGCCAGACGATTACGGCAGATGTCTATTGTCAGCAACTGCAAACCATGATGGAAAAGCTAGCTGCTAAACAACCGAGGCTGGTTAATCGCTCTAGGCCACTGCTGCTTCATGATAACGCTAGACCACACACTGCACAACAGACGGCTACCAAATTAGAGGAGCTTCAATTGGAATGTCTAAGACATCCACCGTACTCTCCGGACCTTGCCCCAACAGATTACCATTTTTTTCGAAATTTGGATAACTTCTTGCAAAGGAAAAAATTCAACTCCGATGGGGCAGTCCAAACCGCCTTCAAAGATTTTATTGATTCCCGTCCGAATGGTTTTTTTAGTAAAGGGATCGATGAAATACCTATGAGATGGCAAAAGTGCATAGATAGCAATGGTACATACTTTGATTAAATAAATATATTATAATAAAAAAAATCGGCTTTATATTCCTCCCATACTAAACGTCAATTTCATATGTAAGGACCTAATAGTATCTTTAGGTTTTAGGTCAATGAAATTAGTTTGCAAATTAATCTGAAATTATTTTTAGATTTAAGCGAATAAAGTTAATTTAAAAAAAACAAATGGTTTTTCAGTATTGAGTTTTCAGCTTCAAAATCCTGCAATTATTACGGCAAGTAATACTTTATTCATTAACAAATAAATATCTGAAAACAAATCTTACTAGAAACTTAAAATATATATTATAATATATATTTTAGAAACTTATAATAAAATTGGCTTATATATATGCCAATTAATATCAATATTTATATGTAAAAAGAAACCCGTGTTTCCCTACCCGCCAAGTTTTCTCCACGACCAGCCACAATC
Organism: Agrypnia vestita; assembly: GCA_016648135.1. NCBI lineage: Eukaryota > Metazoa > Arthropoda > Insecta > Trichoptera > Phryganeidae > Agrypnia > Agrypnia vestita. The sequence goes on along the minus strand of JADDOH010007292.1, from coordinate 81,749 downwards.
GCCCACCGGTGGTTATGGTGGTGGATAGCCCTTGGTGTCACATCGAAAGTATGCGAGTGTGGTGGGGCTGGCTGTGCGTGGGTGGAAGCGGGTGACGAAAATGTCCTTTCTAGCACATTTTTTTGTTATGGGAAGGCCGCAAATGCTTCAGATTGATTTAAAATAGTCGCGCCAACTGTGTCGATTAGTCTAGAAGGTTCCGGAAAAACCTGCTCTAGAATGTTCTGGAAGGAGAAGGTTCTAGAAAATTTCCGAATGTTCTATAAGGTTCTAAACTGAGTGGCGGATGTGTCAGTGTGTCTAGGAGGTTCCTGTACATTCAATAAATTTCTTGAAAGTTCTGGAAGGAGAAGGTTCGCGAAAGTTCTATGACGATCCATCCAGTGTACTAAAAATCTACGCGTGCGAAGCCGCGCGGGCACACCTAGTTTTATTATAAGTTTCTAATGAACAGATTTTTTCAATTTACAAATACACGTCTAGAGAGACATCCAATTTGCATTTACGATTATTTTTCATGTGTTGAAAAATATATTTTTTTAAATTAATAAGTTTTTTAATATTTTTGTTGAAATATCGCTGTATTAAAAATAAAAGTTTTAGAAATCTATTAAAATAACTTTAAACTGAACTAACTATTTGATTTGAATAATAGTTATATGTTTCCTTAAGTATAAATAGTATTTTTCCTCAAACTACTGCTACATGCAAATTTACGCTTTTAACAATGGCCCTTTTAACACGGAACCACAATTAATCGGGCTATTATCAACAGATATTTCAAGATCAATTTTTCTAAATAGTCACCCTGAGTTCTTAGAAATGAAATATCTTAGATCATTACATGCCATATAAATATTAGATTGATGCTAAATCGGTACCACTTGTGTGCAAGTTAGCTCGTAGCGCGGCTACACCTCCAAGTTACCTTTATCTCAGTTTAGTTTTATCCAGCTAACATGACAGGTATTGTGACATTACTGCTGGCTCTTTCGGTCTTAGCCGGACCGGAGGTATTAGCTCAACATGTACTACGTAAGTAGAATATTTGTTTTAAATATTTAAAGGATTTCCTTGTGTTCATTTTCACTGACAGCTAAAAAATATTTTAAATTCACACCGACTCCATACTAACTCGAAAATATAATTTATTTTTTTAACAACAGTATTGAATGTGATGTTCAAGATAAAAATTAACTTAAATCAAATCAATTGATATTCAAAATCAGGTGTGAATTTTTTTTTAATTTATATGTAGATTACACGACAAGAAAAATTTATTTATATTATTTCTGATTATTAATATTTAAAAATTGGACTATTTTTTTAAAATCATTATTAGACCTTTTTATTATACAAAATTATACAAAACACATGTATGTACACATGTGCATTTAAATACAAATAATTTAACATAGAATTCTAGGAATTCTGAAAATAGCTTTTTAACCTGAAGAAAAATTTATTTATATTATTTCTGGTTATTAATATTTAAAAATTTCACGAATTTTTTTAAAATCATTACTAGCCCTTTTTATTTATAAATTTATACAAAACACATGTATGTACATATGTGCATTAAAATACAGTATAATTTAACATAAAATTCTAGGACCTCTGAAAATAGCTTTTTAAACATAATAGTTTTTTAATTATAATTAAAATAGCTGATTAATTTTGAGCATCTGCGAAAGGAACATCTTTTACATAACAATTCATTTATTTTTTGTAAATATTATTTCAATTTTGTAAATCTCGCAGTTGACAAATCCAGTTATTGGGTTCTCAGAATATACATATATAAATGTTGTTAAAATATTATACCATTTATGTACGAGTAAATATAAATCTCTTAATCTTATATTACACGCAAATTATAAAAATCAAAATATAAAACGCGCTCGTAATCAAGTACAAAGTAATAAGTATAATCTGTATCATTCGAATTTAGATTTCTTTAGAGAAATATTTTATTTATTTAGGTACTAAACTTTCATAATATATAACTTATTTTTCAAGAAATGTTCGGTCTTGCAAAGCATTTAAAAATGGGTTCCTCGTCATTTAAATTTACTTACTTAATTACTTACTTTCGATTTCTTAGTACCGAATTTTCATAAAAAAGTTATAATAAAATCATTAATATCATATATAATATCGTCATTTAAAACAAACGTAGGTATATTATATTTTACGATTATTTTTGAGTTTTTGTGAGTTTGACTCGCATGTTTGACAGCTTTTTAAAAAATTCAAACAATATTCTTTTCTTTTTTCAACCTACAATTTAAAATATGTTTTAATATGAAAATATAACTTATTATTATTAGTTAATTTTTTGTGGATACAATGGTTTCCGACGTATGAGGATTTTTTGAGGAATAAGTAGATTTTATCGATTTATTCTATCTGAGAAAGACCTGAAAACTCTATTCTTGTATATTTAATTATTATCATCTGTTTCTATGAAATTATACTTTATATAAATATATGTACTTATGTTGAATTAAAACGAACTAATTTTTATAATTATTTTTAAAGTTGATGTCCAACATACCACATCCACATTTATTAAATATGAATATTCTGTTTAACCTCAAAATATATACTGTTTATTCATTTTATCTCTGCAGGATCAAAAATATAGATTATTTTTAATTACAGAATTCGTTTGACATTTCGTAGATACATTGTACTATACGTATCGTAACTATGTATTATTTTGTCTTCAATTTTAAGTATATTAGATTTATTAAGATTTTTTATTTTTGAGAACACCTAATCCTTTTTGAATCATTATTTCTTATGGAACATAAAATTTAATCATAAATATGTCTAACGTTAAGTAAAAACACAACAAATCTGTAATTTCAAAATTCTAATTTTTGCTCTTTATTTATTTTTTTGTTTTTTTTCTTCTAGTTCTCATTTCATTATAAAGTCCGCATTCACTATCACATACAATACACACACACACACACACACACACCTACACACCCTCATCAAACACACAACTTTAAAACATTAATAAACAGTTGCGAATTACAAAGTAAATGATTTAGATATTATGATGATTTCCTGTTCAATGAAACAATTATTTTTTGTATGCATGTACTGTGTGCTGTCCTTTCTATACATAAATAAAATAAAATAAAAATACGATTTAAGAAATGGGGGGGGAAAGAAGTAATGGGGGAAAGATTCGCTATTTGTAAGGGGCAGTTTATTCAACCGGTACACGTGTATTTAGTGATTAAATGAGCATAAATCACATCCTTGATGTTTTATATTTCTATTTCTTTTATAACATTATTTCACACATTTTCTCATCCTTTGAATATTTTTGTAAATGCTATTTTATGAGAATCAGCGCTATGCCCAGATCTCAATAACATACATTTAAAATGAACTAGATTGACTTGCTTATTAGTCTAGTGGTTAAAACACTCGCCCAGTGATCCAGTGGTCGGGTGTCTGAGTCGCATTTCAAGAGACCAGCAAATTAGATCAACTTTTAATATTGATTAATATTGATGTGATACGAATTGTTAATATTCTAAAAAGTACTGAAATCGCGGTAGTCACCAGAAATATTTTACGATTTATCCAAACATAGTTGCGCAGTGCGGAAGTACGTGTCGGAAGCATGCCATTAAATCAAAGGACTATTATTATGCAAATGATCCTTCTCATCAAGAAAATAAATAGGTTTCACAATTATTTGATTGACGATTGCATGTGTTCGCAGTGTCATTATCTTTCTCATCAAATGTATAGTTATGAAGAAGAATACAACATGTGTAACATCAAATACAGATATTAGACGTAGTATTGTAATCACTATAATATACCTAATGCAGTCTTAAAAATATTTCACGTGTTCTCTGTTTAAACATGATATATCGTTTGTATTTAATATCCATTAATTATGTTTCGTATCTAATAAGTCTACATTTATATATAAAGCACTTATAAAGCATAATTTTATGTATTGGATAAAATAATAGTTTATATGAGAGGTATGCAAAGCAGCAAAATCAAAAACAAATTAATGCAGTCATCAAGGATTATTATTTTAGAATGTACTGGATTCGAGATTTTATAAAAAATATAGCCTATTAATTTATAGGAAACATGATATTGGAAGGGATAGATACTTTAAATCTAGAATTCAGTAAATTCTAAATTAGTAATCCTCGTGACTGCATTCAAAAAATATTTTTATTTTTACTCCCCTTCTTTTAACTCGTAGCGTCTGCTTGCTTGCTTGACGAAAAAACTTTGGATCGATTTTTAACCCTTTTGCCGTGACCAAATCGAGCTGAAACTTTACAGGCAGACTCGTGGCAACGATCAAATTTTCATTAAAAAAAATAATTATAGTATAATTTTGGACTTTTAGAAATTTTAATGGTTTTTTCATACAACATAGTAAGATGTATGGAGATTCCAACGCATCTGGTAGACACTAAACCTGACTATAATTTTGAATTTTTGGAAATTTTTTATTACTCCCTTTCGTAGCGTCGCCTGACCGAAACCCAACGCGTAGGTTAAAAGCCAAACCAGTTTCCACTATTAAATGAGAAAGGGAGTATAATAAAAACTTATTTTTATTATAACGGTTTTTGTGGGTTAATTTTTTCAGTGTTAATTTACTTTGAAATACGAACAACTTTATGTAGGATCTATTTGTTCTGATCTATTTCTTTTTTTTTAAATATTGTTATGTTTGCTTTTATATTGTTTATTTCATATATTGTTAATAAACTATTAAGTAGTAGCTTCGTGAAAAAGTTTATTTTCAATCAAAACAGATTTGATTTCCGAATCTACGATTAGTAATCAATGTATAGCTATATTAAATGTTCTAAGGGCACAATAAAGGCTTTTTAGGAATATATTTTACCTGTGGATGACAAATAATACAGTAAAATACTAATATTTACATATAACGTACACAAAACCAGATAATCTGTCTTTTATCATATGAAAGTCAGCGGTCAACAATTGAATTATGCAAAAGAATACAAAAATTTCGCAATATCATAACCTGAAAACAGTATGATTTGTTTAGAATAATTAGAAGATATAATTATGTGATAAAAAGGGTTAGGTGTACGTTTATGCGATATAAAATATGTGGTATGAAATGGTTCTGATTATGGAGACATTTTCAAATATTAGCAAAACTAAATAAGATAGATTTGATCTATATATTATAGATATCTTCTCACAGAGACGAAATTATATTTTCATGGTAAAGTAGGTATGGAAGTCTTTGAGTGTTCTTAGGGCTTACGACCTATCGTACGACTGGCTTAAGTGATCACTATACACAATGTAACGTTCGCTATTTCCACACACGATAGAATAGAATAGCCTATTAAATTTTTTTGGAAGTTGTATACATTTAAATTATACGGCATGTTCCGTATATGTGTTGCACCCAGTAGGGGAGGGTGGGGCGTGTTGTGACAAATTTATGAAAAAAGGTGTTGTGGAAGAATCTTTAATAATATCAAAAACATTACATTTCAGTTGAATCAAACAATTCTTCACCTATAAAAAATTAGCATTATTGACCATGTCACCAAAAGGACAACGCAACAAAATACGGTTTTTCAAAATATGGGAATTGTCACAACCTGCCCCACCCGAGGGGTCAGTTGTGACAAGGGTGGGGCAGGTTGTGACGAACTAATCGTCAAATATTGTTGAGTATTTAAGTAATTTAAATAACAAAAAAAAATGTTAAGAACAATTAATTGTACAAGTAGTAACATGTTTTATAATTGACTATCAACAAATAAACAAAATTTGTACTCTTATTAACTGTGGTAAGAAAATTCTGTAATCTATTAAAATTATTTTTTGCCAGTCAAACAAAATACATAAATACAATCTTGAGTAAATTTGTCCATTCCAGTACATAGCTCATTACACCATCTCTGGCATTTTATGCACCTCACCCACCTTTTACCCGAAATATCATTAGAATAAGGGTTTTAACAAGCAATGCATTGCTCATCTTCGTTTGCATCGCTGTCGTCAGTTTCCATGATAGGTGGCTCCTCTTCAGTCTCGCTGGATGAAGACGATACTAGAATTCGTTCATTCACTCCAAAAGTCTCTTTCTTGGGTAGTTTCTTCTTTATTTCCGCTTTTGATTTATTGGGTGCTTGTTTTTTTTAGTTCCTTTTGTGATTTGACTTTCGCATCTTTTCGCCTTTATTTTCCTTTCTTAGATTATCGTCCAATTCTTACTTATTTTTTATTGGCGTGTCAGTTAAAATTACGCTTTAAATTTTCTTTCTACTACGTAGGTTCTTTCTTGGATTAGCTTTAGGTAATGGCCGGATTTGTTCTGGTGTTCAATGGTGTTGTCCAATTTTCGTGAATTTTGATCATATTTTAACATGCATACTCATATGCAAGCTTTTTCGCATCAGCTGTGGTCAAACCATAATAAACTTTGCTACATTTTGCAATGTAATCTCCGAGTTATTTTTCTTGGCATGGGTAAAAATTTGTCCCGGGTTGCAATAGCCCACCTTAGAATTTACAAATGGAAGGGCTTTTTTCCAATCTATGAATGGTTTTAGTGTCATATATGACAATTATAATTGACACCAAAAGACACCGCGGCTTTTCGAAGAGACACGTTTGTAGCCTCTATCTCAGCAGCAGTGAGTTTATAAACACTTTCGGGAATTTCACCCTTCTTCGTTTTTTTAATGTAATTTCGTACCATTTTGAATCCTTGAAGAAAACGAATAAAAAAAGTAAAGTAAAAATAATAATTGAACTCTACAGTTTCAAATCTAATAATTGTTTTATTAAAAATAAAATTTTAATTATTTCGAAGGGGCTAGTTGTGACAGTCACAACTAGCCCCCACATTTTTGTAACAACTCGCCCCATACGATCATTTTATATTAAAATGTCTTCGAAAATGAATTTATTTACCGCAAGGTTTTCCTTTATTGCTGATAATACAGCCAAAAGACACAACATTTGGTAAATAAAATGTAAAATAACTCACCTAGTATTGGTTAAACAACAGAACACTTGGAATCAGTGCAGAAAAAGTTAGTTTAGTACCTCTAAATCAAACTTTATCATTTAACTTTAATGAAATCAACCGCACGGCTTCAATATTTTGATAGCAACTGACGCTACGGAGTACACATGAAATGAATCTATGCGGGTAACGCTAAGTCAAATGGCACCAATTTTAAACGCCTGGTCACAACCTGCCCCTGTCACAACACGCCCCACCCTCCCCTACTGTTCTGAAAATTGAAATAAAATATCTTTAATGTAAGTATATGAGTTTCTGTAATATATGAGTTTTTTAGTTGGATTATAATATCATTAAGAAATAAAATATTCAATCCACACATTACTTTAATGGGGTCCGCCATTACGGCTTAGGGTCGTTTCAATATAAAAATTTAATCCGGAAAATTCTATTCAGAAGGGTGTCAGCTTAGGTAAGGTTAGGTCATTCAATTAACCCAAGTGATGGGACGCGATAATTTTATCCGGTTACGTCATTTATTTACAAAATCAAATGTTTCAATGAAAATAGTGATGTTCACATTAGATTTCATCGGAGGTAACAGCTTCGTATGAGTTAATTAGACAGCCCGCATATGCCCGTCCTTGATTCAAAGTAACCACTAGTCGTAACAATAAAAGTAATCGTCCATTTGTGGTTTTCTGCGTGTATATGAAATATACAATAAATAACGTGAAAAACGTAACGAAATATTTTTACGTATCAATAATATAATAAAATTAATAATAGTTTCTAATACATTATTAATTATTGGCTTATTCTAAATAGAAGTTCATTTTTATTTTCTAAAATATTACAATCTACTAGCTGTTATCCGTCAAAAATGACGTACGTTTACATGTCAGTTTCTAAAGAATAAGTATTTATTTATTTATAAAAAATAAATTAAAATTTAAATGTTGCAGGAAATAGACAGACAGACAACGATATTATTATTACTGGGATAATTACATAAGAATTTTGTCGCATGGGATTATTGTCGTGGACATTTCGTATTTGGACCAAATTTGTCGTTGGACCAAATGTCCGTAGACATTTTGTGTTTTGACCAAATTTCCGTGGACCTTTTGTCGTTGGATCAAATATTCGTGGATCTTTTGTTTTTCGATCAATTTTTCGTGGACCTTTTGTCGTTCTCAAAAGAAGAAAAAAAATCGAACATTTTTTTTTGAGTTACGGACGTTACGAGAAGTGGATTACGAGAAAAGATGGGCAGACAGACAGATAACAGACTGAAATTATTCTTATTGGGATAGTATTCCAATTATAATAATTTCGTTGTTTGTCCGTCCATCCGTCCGTCTCTCATATTATTATTTTTTTCTTTATAATATTTTTTTTTCTTTATAATAAAAATGAACTGACATATAAAAGTACCGTCATTTTTGATGGGTTACAGCTAGTATTCAAATAGTTTAATAAATAATATTTACCAAAAAAAAATTTTTTCTCATGTAACATTAACATTTAATAACGTGTCACCATTTTTTAATTGTGTCTATTGAACATATATTTTTTTTATTTATTTATATTAGGGAAAATTAACAGCATATTAGCACATTAACAAATATAAAATAATGAATATTAAGATTACGCCAATTACAAACTACAGTAGGTACTACAGTGCTACAGTAACAGAGTTATTATTAACCAGCCATAAACCCGTGAAAAATCACGGGACATAAAACGATCCTTATTTGTAACATTAGCATTAAAAATGCCAACCTGGTGGAAATGTGCAGGAACGATATAGGACCTTTTGCTTTTAAAACGGTCCTGGTTAAGCGGTGGGTCTGCCCTCATAATGATAATAATTATATTATATCGTCTTTCGCATGTAGATTTAGTTCGGCTAAATCATACATTTCAGCTGTTTTTATAATTTCATGCTTGATCTATGCATCACCAGCCATCCAAATAATATTTTGAACAATTTAAAAAATCACAACAATTATACCATACGTCGGCTATCGCCGATTGCTTGCTGCTAGGCCCTGCGGGGGGCTATGCGGCCATTGGTGTACCGATTTGGTTATTATTTGTAATCATAATATAGATAGACGATAGGTCACCGTGTATGCCTTCGAGTTTGACACATTTTAAAACATAAGTACATTCTAATCTAGTTTTTAACCGAAAAAATATACTTGCCTGCAGAAAAAATAAAATTGACGTAAGGAAATATATTCCGCCTTAAAGTGACTCTAAATATATATGTATATATAATATTTATACACATTTAATAATATCTAAATGCATTTTAAAATTATTTGTACACCTTGATTTGGCAATGGAAAAATAATAAATTTTGCGAATCTTTTTAAGTGCAATCTTAATATTGTCATGGGTTATGGCTGCGGGAGGTAAATGAAAACACTGGAAATTATAAAATAGAAAAAGTCACTTAACACAAATTAAACTTAACGTTTTTCTTTAAATTACACTATTTCGCAATAAAGTACTTGTAAATGAACACTTTATTATCACTGGAACACTTTATATATCACTCGTAGAACATTAAATTCCCGCACACAGAAGTCGTACTGATTTATTTTGCCACTTAGGTACCCCGCTCGATTATTTCGCTGGTATCTATCGCTTCGATTATCTCATGACCGGCTACCCTGACCGTCGCCTCGCGGCCGACTTCGTACCGAACAAACTGTCAAATCACGACTCTACCGCGCCGCGGTGTAGTCCCGGTATTTACTCCCAAATACTGGTATTCTCGAACTTTCTAGATTTAGGAGAAGATTCTCGTCACTTCTAGGCTTTTCTAGTCATTTTCATAGATCCTTCCATAAGTGTTGTGACATATTACAAAAGATTCGGACAGTGCGCTATTACTTCTGTTTGCCATTCCGTGACAATATAGATAATTGTCTTTAGTATTACTTTTTTGTCATTTTTTATAAATTCTAAAAATAATTTTATTTGTAAATTTCTAAACAAACAATTTTTTTATAATTTATGCTTTTTATAATTTTCTTAATAAATTATGTATGTTTGATTACAAATTGTTTTATTTTTATTTATGAATGTAACATTTTCTATAAAATATTCTCAAACTCTTGATTTCACGTTTTCGTTGATTTTTTTTTTAATTTCAACCACACCTTTCAGCTTCCTTCATCAAACCTTGCAGCATGTCTAGTCCGGAGTTGGAAAAATGTCTGAAGGACGTCACCCAAGCCATTATTCCCGAGTTCACAAAGGGAATAAAGGAACTAGATATCCCCAGCATCGATCCCGTTAGCCTGAATAAGATTTCCATCGATGTTCCTGGCCTGAAAGTCATGTTTAGTGACGTCACCCTTCTTGGACTGAGTAACTCCAAGGTGAATGATTTCAAGTAAGTGACAATCATCGTGTCATGTGACGTTCTGAATACTCGTAATAATATAATTATAGTATTCTTCAAAAGCCTAATGAATCTAATGACTATAATAACATGGGATGCAGATTGACTGATTTATTAATGTTTGCATGTTGCGAATACTGGGACCTTCAGATGATCAATGCAGTTTAGATGGCTCGTTTCGCTATCCAATTGGTGATTTAATGGTTTAAATGATAGACTCTTACGCCAGAATTATTCATAAGAAATTTCTCACTATTATCATTATTTAATATTCCTTAAAAATAACTCCCTGGATGTTATCGCGAAGCACCTTCCTGTGGCGCTTCGCTCCCCCTCTTCCCAGACCTTTTCTTCCCTTTGCCCGACTGGTCATATACACTCATGTTACTTATGTTAGTGATAAATTTGTACTCTGCTAGAAAAGTGAAGTTCTGGCTCCACGAAGCTCCAAAAAGTGTAGATATAATAAAAAAAATTGCAACGCTAGTAAGAAGAATAAATATATAATTTCTTTAACGACTGTTACATTTTATTTAACCATGTACTATACTTTTTTGATTATTATCTTATTTTATTTTTGGTATAATCGTTATTTTATTTTAAGTTGTATTAATTGTTGTACTGAGATTTATATCATGCTTCCTTAAATCAAAAAAAACACTTATGTATGTTATAAATACTAGTATATTAGTATTTTACTTTGCTGCCAAGAAACTCAGTAAAGTCTAAATTATTTTAACACTACAAAATAATGTATCAAACTAAAAAAATATATTTTTATTAATTGGAGATTAAAATTGCTATTGTTAAGATTCCACTCTTGGATATAATGGATATATTAGCCTATTTCTATATTATGACAGACCTCGGTCTCGTTAAGAAGGCTTTGAAGATCCTCTAAATAATTACAGAAAAAAATAGCGATAAAAATTAAAGTTAACCGAAATAATAATTTGAGTAGCTTGTTGGTCTTGTGGTTAGGTTAGGTTAGGCCTTGTGATCCAAAGGGCGCAGGTTCGAATCTCACTCCAGACCAGCAAGTTAATCCTATTTTCATAGCACAAGCGTTTAGCTTAGTTTGAAAATAGTAAGAATATTGATGTGACACGTATTCCGTGTTCGCATCTCTATTTAAAAAAAAAAAAATAATAATAATAATAATAATAATAATTTAAATGCAAATGTGAATTTTTGTACTCAATGTTAATTTATGCCTTAAATAAATAATTGAACTAACTTCAGACATGATGCAATTATTTGAGACTTATTCAAACTTGGGTAACTGGCAATCACTGCACCGAGACCGGACGCAACAGAATTATCCCATCCAAAAAATTGCGCCTGTCAATTCAATATCAATTATCTCCAACTAGAAAAAATATATTTCTTAAGAAATAACCACACTGAAGTTTGCGGTACTTTTCCATGTCAGTCTAGCACTTATTCCAAGCACTTGGACACATCTTAGACCTGATAGAGGTCTGCTCATGGGTGTCAAGGATGCCGCTATAACCGGCTTGCCGGGCGACTTGGCTGCATTGGGCAACATCTGGGTGCAGTGAACTGTTGCCTGCCTAGGGCCTGCCATTGCGTTGGTTAAAATTCGCATATTTTTTAACCCTTGACCACACTTTTTTTAAATTGTTATTAAAAGAACAATTATTTTCTTAAAAATAAGTGTGCCACTATGCCGGTCACGGGAAGGGAGGTCTTCTTCCTCGTCTTGTCGAACAATCCTGGCTAATAGTAACTCTGGCTTACTAGCAGGCGAGCTGCAATACAAGACAGAAGAGCAAACATCCATCGCATTTCTGGTACATCTTGGAATGAACGTCTGATAGAAACCTTTACCAGATATGTTCAGCGTACTGATGGGAGAGACCAATATCCTTCTACTACACTTTAAAACACTAATATTTCACTACCCCCATCTGGAATATGACCAAATTATTTAATCAAGCGCGATCACAGCCGACAGTAATTGCAATTGCAAGACGCTACATCCACAGGGCGGCATTTGACTTCCTCAACTATTCTGACTCTTATTCCTGGCCATTCTTCTCCAGTTTTTGGACCTCAAATAACCCACATCTTCTTGCTTCTAAGCTATTTACGCTGAGGCACCCAGCTGACCATGATTTGTTCCGCTGTTTGGCGCTCTTTCATCGTAATCAATCTTTTGACATACAGAACCCTACATTTATTTTAATTTATCATTCTTTTTTTTATTTATATAAGAAAACAAACAGCACAGTTCAATACATAATGTGTTTAAACAGATTTTTTAAATGTGATTCTGGGGCTACCAAGTAACGGAATAAAAAATAAAATTAAATATAATAAAAATTAGCAATAAGGGAAGAAAGTAAGTTGTACAATTAAAATCAGATAACAAACTTCACGCTTAAAAAAATATTGCAAAATGAATGTACTACCGCAAGACTCAAAACAAACGAGTAGCTTGTTGGTCTTGTGGGTAGGACACTCGCCTCGTGATCCAAAGGTCGCGGGTTCAAACCTCACTCCAGACTAGCAAGTTAGTCCTATATTCATAGCACAAGCGTTTAGCTTAGTTTGAAAATAGTAAGAATATTGATGTGACGCGTATTCCGTGTTCACATCTCTATTTAAAAAAATAATAATAATTAAAAAAAAATAAAAAATAAAATAAAAAAAAACCTTTAAAGAAAAATCCACAACGAAATGGAATCTTGGCACCCGAACAATGTCATTGAGGGTTAATATTGATTTTAAATTGTGTAACTTCCACAGCACGATATCCGAGCCCAGTCTCGCAAATTGAGAGAAGGTTCGAAGGTTTCCACGATTTAGTCTTGGCGATTACAGATAATTTATTCGCACGTAATTTTATATATTTAATCACACACATATCCGATTGGCCCCATAGTTTACGTGTATAGTTAATGATGATAACCCAGTGAAAGATTCGCCAGTGACACCATACACCATCTTGAGTTTACAAAAGTTCTTGATGATGGCTATCAGTAGCCAGATTTGTGTATTCGTATATAACTTTTGTATTCTTCTTCTATTATGTTTATCCCTTTTTCTCACACAGTGTATTAACAAGTCAGATTAATGGCATACGAGTGTTAACGTAGAACGGCATCTCCCGTTAGGATTATGTAAAAATATATCTTACGTATTTAATTAGATTACACCAAGTTAGTTCAGAATTTAATTCAATAACATTAAAATATGTTTTGCAATCGAAATTCAATTACGGCCTTGGACTCGAAAAGCCAGAATTTTATTGCACAATTGTCTGGTTAATTTTACTACCAAAAATTAAATATAATAATATGATAACTAGGAACTGAATAATACTAAGGATCGTCATAATCCCTAGTACCTTTTGTTCCCAAAATGTTTTGTTTTATTACGTTAGTGATATCAATTATCATATCATAAAGGATATTTACGCATAGCGATTTATTTATTTATTGAAAAAAAAAATAATTTGACCAACTGTATAAAAAATGAACTTTCACGTAAATCGTCATATTTACATCACTTGTGTTTCTTAAGCTGCTTAGCAATATATTAAAATATACTATGAATATAATTATTATAAATTCCGTGAAAGAGAGTCAATAATAACAATTTAAATTATTGCAAACCTGTCAATTAGTTTACTACATTAATTATGTTTAAAAAAAACTGTTTTTATTTTTTTTGTATTTATTTATTTATTCTTTTAATTTTTTGAAGTAATAAAGTTGTCAATAATGAAAAAACATACAAAAATAAATTTAATTGTAAGTAAACCGTCTGACAGATTTTGCAATAATTTTAGGTTATAGCTTACTTTATAATATTTTTGAAAGAAATACATGTCATAAATCCATACAGTCATAGAAGACCCACACAAAGTGAAGCAATTGTCATAATTCATTAACCCTTATAGTGCCGAAAAGCGCCGTGGCGCTCCTAGGTAAGGTGTGCGAAAAATGCCACCGGCGCGACAGCGCTCGTTTTGACAGTTCACTTAAATAACTTTTATAAATATAATAACTTAATAAATAAATAACTTAAATAACTTTTTTGTGTCATTCTGGAGTATCTTAATAATAATAATAATAATAATAATAATAATAATTCAGTATTTAAAATATATGGAACCTGATGAATAAATTTTAATTTCTTTTCTTTGCATACAAAAATTAGATACAAAATGCAAGAGAATATATGAGAAAAAATAGTTAATTTGGTTCATAGGCCATCACAGACAATCGCCTTAACAATATTAATGTGTAATTGTGTATTTAGAATATATTAAATTAAATGCAGTTCTTATATATTGCAACCAGTTGCAGACTACGACTATCCGAAATGAAGCTTTGTAGGTCTAGTTACGTATAATTAATTGCATAATTAAGCCATTAATTATATATATTATTAACCTGCTAATGCGAGGGTATTAATTGTTCACCTTAACCAACTTAATCGATTGATAAATTCCAGGAAAAACTTAAGCAGCAAGAGAGCCCACATAGATTACACGTCCAACCTGATAATGAAAGGACACTACAAGGTGGATGGGAGGGTGGTTGTCTTGCCCATACAAGGGGAAGGTGACTTTACTATCATTTTAAGTAAGTTAATTATCTACTCAAGATACTTACAATAGTCCAACAAAAGAGAGAAAATGAAATAAATATCATACATCTATCTGCACATAATCATTAGTAATAATTTTTCCTACTGTATACGACTAATCCAGAATGGAAAGATCTTTTTGTTTTATGTTTTTGAAGTCATACTTCTTGAAATTTTAGGATGTAACACAGACTCATGTGTTCACTAGAGGACAAATTGTCCCTCAACATCACGCGCGGCATAGAATCTACGTGAAGCTGCAATGTCGCGCACTGTTCCGCGACGTCGCGCGGCATTTATACGTGCCGCGGCAACGTTGCCATGCGCACGGTACCCAAGCGAGCTCACGGGGACATCGCGCCGCGCATCAATACCACGTGGTATGTTATAAGTGAATGCGCATGCGCTGTAACTGTATACCACTAAACATGACATTAGTGTGGGAAAGCGAGATTGTTATCCAACTGATCGAGCTCTAATTTAGCTGTAATTGTAAGTCTGATGTGATGGCCAACAGCGTTCCGTAATATTGTCTTGCTTGGTTATGGAAGACCCGATCATTTGTAATAAATTTTAAAAGTCAGTTGTCGTCATTCGAGTGAAATTGACAAAAGATCCGTCAGACATTCGAAGATCGCATAGAATATCCATCCTTCTTTCTCTTTGCAGTAAATAATTTCGCACCCACCACCTATTTCTCCTCTTACGTTTCGATAAACTCGTTAGAATAAATAGATGCGCAGCAATAATCCTCATAACCTCATCGGGAGGCATTTCCGCGACAAGTGATATGTGAGTCCCGGTGTATACACGTCAAATGACCGCGTCATTGTCCCCGAAACATGAGCGTAGATGTTGATGCGACATGCCGCGCGGAATGTTGCGCGATTAGTCCCCTAGTAAATACATGGCTTTATGCGCGCGCATCGTGCAAACGGGAATATTTTCACAACATGAAGCACGACTCACCAATCAATAGCTATGACGGTGGTTTTCCTAGCGATTTTTAACCAATAGCAATTATTATAAGTGACGACACCAAGTTTGAAAATGGCGTTACGAAAATTGCATAGGCTCCGAACGTTTTCATTTTTGTTTATCTTCTCCATGAATTTATTTAATATATAAATCTGTTTTTAACTTTACTACCGCCATAGATTTGTTTGATGCAGAACTGTAATTGATGGCTGATGACGGATGGATGGTCTAGTTTGCGTTGAGCACTTTGAGTTGGAACATCAATGTTCCCACGCAAGGTATACAACACAACACGTGTTTTTTTTAATGCACGCTTAAAAATTATTAATTGTAATGCGCGTTTTTTTATGCTATTTTTTTAACTTATAGTACTTTTTGATACATATTTGATATCCTCATTTATCACATCTGCTCGCGAGCTTTAATTCCCCTGTATTGTAGTCGTTTACCGCCTGACTTCTTGAAACCAATTCTTGCTTAACTAGCTTAGCATTGGGTTAATTTGAATAAAAGGTTTTTAATCATCCACCATATAGTCCGGACCTTGCGCTGGACGATTTTCAGCAAGTTCATAAGCTAATAGAGTTCCTGGATGAAAATGTCTCACAGGTGATGAAGAATTGCAGATCACAGATAACAATTGGTTAAATGGACTGACAAAGATACGGCAATAGTCCTTTGACTTAAAAATAACAGTAGTTAACCATTGTTAATAATCAATCGTACATAATCGTGAATAAAATAAATAAGCATTGGTTATAAATATAAACAAGTGATTAATATATTAAATATAATTTAAATAAATGTCCACTTTTTACAGCTAATATGAGTTTTCATCTGAAGTATAAATTCGACACTGTCAAAGGACTTGGAGATAAAGATTACTGGTTCCTCACACTTTACAAGCAATCATACAGGCTGGACAGAGCCCATTTTGACTTAAAGAATCTCTTTAATGGAAACGAATTTCTCGGTAAGATATTTTATTAGATACCTTATTAGATATTTATTAGATAAATATAAATAATGTTGATATATTTAGGTACTATTATTAGTCCTATTACTTATCAGTATTTCAACATGTTAATGGTAATAAATGCACATATATGTTCTATAATAATTTATAATGTCTGACCACAAACAGCAAATACTTTATTTAAATCAACACCCATTTATTTTGAATGTAATTACTACTGTTACTAACACAACACCATATATAACTACTAAAATCTTTGTTGTGTATCTTCCTTTCAGATTAAAATTTTAGAGTAAATTTTTCATATCACATTCACAATAAACGAAGATATAATTTAACTATTTAGTTCCATACATACGTTGTGTAGGCTAATACATGATTTCATTTAAACATATCGCATTCCATAATCTTGTCATTTAAAAAGTTTTATAAAAAAAAATTGCACTATTGTTTAAAGTTCTTTATATTCACAGTGTTTTGAATTATTTTTGGCAGGCTATATTATTTATAAGCAACGCAATATTGTGGCAATATTGCGTTGCTTATAAATAATATACTGGAACAAATCAATGTGCGGAAGAATCATAGTATTTTATATTAATAAACTTGTATTTTTGTAATGTGTCTTCTTATTCTTCCAAGTAGAGACACTAATAATTATAATCTAAAAACATAATAGGATATTTCAACAAATTAACATGAATAAATAGTCAATTACTCTTAAAATCCAATCCTGCAAATTTTGTTACAATTTGGCCGGAAACGATACTTTATTTAGAATC
Source organism: Agrypnia vestita (assembly GCA_016648135.1). Taxonomy (NCBI): domain Eukaryota; kingdom Metazoa; phylum Arthropoda; class Insecta; order Trichoptera; family Phryganeidae; genus Agrypnia; species Agrypnia vestita. Next base: position 63,948 of record JADDOH010007292.1, on the reverse strand, counting down.
TGCTAACTGCGTTCTCGATTCAAATTACGAGTAAACATTTTCCCATGACCAGTATATGTGACCAAGTAACGCACCTTGATAGAAATAGTTGCGAAATGTACCAGAAAAATGCCGTAAGTACATCTGAATACTCAATCGATTTGTTACCTTGTGACTATTGATTTTACCTGTAAATTGATTATGTTTAATTACGCCATTTCCTCGCTGATGTTGAGTATGCTCTTGGCTAGTCCACATTTTTATATCTTCTCGTGCTAGCTCGTCAGTCGATAAGGCGTTTATCCAATATATGGTTATCAGATCACATCAGGTCTTAGGTGGACGTTCTCTCTTGCTTTTTCCCCAACCATAAACATTACCTCAATTCTATATATTAGACTACCTCAATATTACTATTTTAAAATTATAAGTACATACATACATCTAGTTGACCGCACTTTCAGAAAAATTAATGTGATTATTTAAATTTAATGCGTTTCGTTAAATTTCTTAAAACATATTTTTGAAAATATTTCAATATTAACTATTTTATTGATTCTAATAGTCTAGTCGAATAAAAAGATAAAAACCTTGCAAAAAATTAAAAAAAAAAATTAACAGAGTTTTTTTCATTTTATTTAAGTTGTATTGAAGCAAATGAATTTTTCATAATCGATAGAAGTTACTGTAGTGATAGTTCAACTTTTTACAAAAAATAAGTAAGAAATTTTGAAAGAAAAAAGCGAACTTCGATACTGCATATCTCCATAACTATTGATATTAAGTCATGGTTGCTTGAATATTTTCGACTCGTAATCAAGGCAGGAATATAGTCCTGCGAGGTTATTAATGTTTTCCAAATAATCCTGTATAAGAATCACAGAAACCGACTGTCTGTCAACTTATGAATAATAAGTTGACTAACAGTAGGTATAATGACATACATATCTATCTTATGCACTTGAATTATGTGTGGATTAATAAATAAAAGCAAATGAATTTTTCATAATCAATAGAAGTTACTTTAATGATAGTTCAACTTTTTACAAAAAATAAGTAAGAAATTTTGAAAGAAAAAAGCGAACTTCGATACTGCATATCTCCATAACTATTGACATTAAGTCATGGTTGCTTGAACATTTTAGACTCACCACATAGGCAAGAATCTACCGGTCAAGTTTCTGCTGCTAGCTCTGATACACCTTGTATAGTTTCAGTCAGTTGCAAACAAGCGTGATTGTCCAGTTTTTGCTTTGGCATTCGTTATGTAGTAGTTTTTTGATATTCTGGTGTGATGTTGTTATGTTTCGTGTATTTTCTGTAATTTTCTGTCCCTATCTTTTATATCACCATTTGCTAGTTTGTGTTTGTTTGTTAGGGTTTCAAACTTCGTTATGTTATTTATGTTGAGTTGATTTGTTGTCTGGTAGATCGATTCAGTTGATGTCATGTAGTCGAGATTGTTAATTAATATAAGTGTATTATTATTAATATTTTTTATATTTAAAGCATTAACTTTGTGGTCAGGCATTTTAACAAAATAACACTTAACACTTTCCCAAAATATTTTGGGAAACTTTTAGTGCGTACCTAAATAATACTATGGTTTTGATGAGTGTAGTGATATTTACATGCTAGTGTAGTTAGTTGTCGTCCTGACAAAAAGACGGATACGTCTCGAAACGGTAGACTAAAAATCTCCGTTAGTGGTTATATACCAACATAACAAACATTCGCTACTTTGTGTATCGTCGAAAAAAAACTACAAATTACGTACTCAATTCGTTCTTCGTAAATGCAACTTACTTTATTCGTAATTTCTTTTGGATTTCAGCTGAAACAACTCTGAAGTTCATAAACGAGAACTGGGACCTGATAATGAAGGACATCGCCCCCGCCGCAGTGGAGCAGATAGTGGACGCCTGCGTCAACGTGGCCAACAACTTTTTCTCCAAAGTGCCTATAGAAAATCTCATGTTGCCCTAGACTAATTCAATTATTTTACTTGTGTTTCAATCATTAGCTAAACAATTATCCTTGATCTATTGATTTTCTGTATTTACTGTGATTTTCAAATCAAATGTAAGTACAATGTGTGATAATAAATACAAATAACTGTATATTTTACTTTATTTATCCCAATGATATAATAAACTGAATACGTCAATGATTTATCCCATTTAAATGTGTAAGTGAGCCTTTTAATGTCATCTTCGCTGTTGGCTTTACAACCACTGGTAGGTCTTGGCCTCCTCAAGCCAGATATTTCTTTGAGAACATCATCTTTCCATCTCAGTTTTGACCTTGCTACATTCCTTCGCACTATCGTATCGGCCCTACACTTTCGCCACCCAATTCGATTTTTTTAATGCTGAATCGGTCATTCTCTCATGCCTCTTACACTATTACGAGTGCAAGCTACACAGGGAGGCAAGGATGAGGAGGAGGAAACCGTAGTTCATTTTTCCTGTTTTGTGTTTTCAGGGGTATTGTGCCGTTTTTTGCGACCTCTCTGGCCTAGAAAACACAAACCAGAAGATTCGGAACTGTCGTGTAAACTTAAGAACATTTAAATTTTATTTTTTTATTATTATAAATAGGATTATAATCTTCACATGGAATGTAGTGAAGTTCATAAAGAAATTAATAAACAAGATAAGTAAACAATCATAGAAATATAATGAGAAATGATACATGATATGCATATATATGAGGAAATACAAGTAAACCCCCAAATAATATGGATCGCAAGTAAATGAGATGAAGACATTATACGAAATGTAGACAAGTATATGAAATAAAAATGTGCACAAAATTGTACCGTAGAGACAATTAATAGAGGTACAATATATATTTATTTTATTTATTAAGTATCCAAAATTACATACATATACATGTATATATTTTTTTAACTTGAATTTTTGGAATTGCCACTCAACTAGTCCTTGGGCACGTTCCTGAGTGTCGGTGTAGTTTTGTAGCTGTGTAACATTTTTTTAGTATATTTTATTTTTTTATTATTATTATATACAAATTATTTTTCAGGTATGAAAAGCATAATAACAGATAATAACATGAAATAAATAATAAAAAAAATATGAACAAAATAAAAAAAGAGAAGAGAAAAATAAAAATAGGAAAATGGATAAGTAAACATAATAAACATAATCCATATACGATATTATTAATATATATATGTTTAGCAGGGAATTTGAAATAGTCTATAAAGGTATTAAGCAATTTTGATGATAAAGAACAGATGTATCTCTATACATAAATGTTTAGCAGATAAGTTAATAAACAATCATATAAAATTATTTTTTGCAGTTTTAGAGCAGTTGTACCTATTACAAAATATATATGTATAAATCAGATATATAAGAAGAAAAGTATAGTAAAGATCTAGTAAAAAGTAATAATATAATAAGAATGAATTAAACTACTGAAAGCTATAAATCGATAATAAGTAAAAAGCGATAATATACATAACAACAACAAAAAATATACAGAAAAAGAAAATATTCCTAAAGGTATAATATAAAAACAAACTCCAGCTACTGCTTGTGTTAGAATATTTCTTCCAGCTCCTGTCTATTTATTTCTGACCTTAGCCAGTATGTTACAATTTTTTTAAATTTTGATTTTGTTAAGGTTTGCAAATTCGACAAGTTTGAGTTAAGTTTATTGTACAGTTTTGGTGCAAGATATGCGTAGTGCTTCTGTCCAAAAGTAGTCCCAATTGTAGGCACTGCTAGATGCCGTCTTACTTGAGCTCTAGTTTTATATATCTGTTGTCCCAGCTTGTGGTCTTATATTTTTTTGTACAGTAGAAACTTTTTTGTTAGTTGTTCAATCACTCTCTCCACATGAACCAAACGCCAAAGTCTTTTACACCGAAATGAGGAGGTGGATTGATCAGGGGAAGGGGGGAGCGTGTCTATATTTTACATAGGATTCTATAAACTATGCAAAATATAAAGTAATTGACATCCAATACAAAACATTTATATATCGGTGGAGGGAGATTGGGTGACAAGGGGGAGAAGGACGGTATGTTTTTCGCAGGGTCCTAAAGAGTAAACATGCAAAATTTGTATAAGTTCGATCAAAGAGTGTAGGATTGTCAGACATGCAGATATTCAGTTTTTAATGTACAGCTGAGTAAATAAACGATAACATCAACATTAAACATGTATTTTCGTTGAATAATTCCCTTTTATAATGTATCAAAAAATATCACCATACCCATACAAAATATTTTATTAGACCAGTACTATAGATAAATCAAAAACTTTGAAATAATATAACATTTATAATCAATAAAAATGTACTTGTTTTCACCACTTATATAATTAAATGTTTCAGGGTCAATGGTCCCTATCGAAGTATAAGCAATAAAAATATTAAAAATATTATATAGGAAATGAATAATACTAACTAGTACTAACGTTTCATGTTCATTTCATTTCATGTTGGACGGAACACAGCATCTATGAATGTAAACGCAAACTAGCAACAGGTTTCAACAACTTCACTGCGCGTCGCCGTCGCCAGAGTGAAGTTAAAGTATATAAGTATATAATCTATTATGTACTTATACACTTTACTTACTAAGTACATACAAAATAAAAAGGAGTATCATTCTTAATGCTCTTCCTAATGAAATGAGACAGAAAGAAATTATAGAAAATTCAAGACTAAATTGAAAAATCTTCTACAAAAAACCATCACCATAACGCAATGAAAAAATCTTATCAAAAACAATCTATATACACTTTTAAATGTTATTACAATACCTTCTTAATTATTAATGTCTTCATTTTTATAACTTAATCTAATGTTTCTTTGACTATATCTTACTTATTTAATCTAATGTGTTACACTAACGATTTCATTAATAATAGATATATACATATATGACAATGCCCCTACTTTTAAACACGAGAATAAATTCTCATTTAAAAGTGGGTAAGCGTGTAATATAGATGTATATTAATTATATTATATTGAATACACTCTTAAGTTTGTACATTTATCAAATAAATTTAATAAAAAATAAAAATAAAAATTAAAAAAATAATATATAAATATATTTAGGTATATCTGAACAAAAATATTTTATTACTTTTCTTCTCGGCGGCGCAATATTAAAACTTCTTAACAGCCTGCAGTCCATAAAAAATTTGCTGGTGATTTACCCAACGCCACTTATTTTTAATAGGGTTATAATTTATTCCTCTCACAAAAATGGATTCACAATCATCTGAAAACGAAAACGAAAATAATTTGTCGAAAAATCTTCTATTTTGTGTGAAAATTTTCGTGGCTACTCTGAGACTAAAATATTTTAGGATTAAAAAATTTTTATCATTAATATAGTCATACCCCAATTTACGGTACCCCGACTTGCGTACGTACATTCGGAGTTACGTTATTTTATTTTCCCTTCCTTCCTCATCCCTTAAACTCACAAAACTTCGATTTATGTGGAGTATACAAGCAAAATAAAAGAGGCATCGGAAGACCTCAAAAGAGATGGGCCGATGATATTGTCGCTGTGGGGGAAAGAAATGGCTACAATTAGCCAACAACAGGGAAGAATGGAAAAATAAGGAAGAGGCCTATATCCAGCAGTGTAAAGACGAAGGCTGATGAAGAAGAAGAAGATACAAGCAAAATCAATATCCAAAAAAATTAATGCGACCATCGAGGATTATTAATTTATAATGTACTGAGTTAGAGATTTTACAGGAAATATAGCCAATAAATTTATAAGAAAAATGATTTTTTTTTTCGATTTGGAAGGGATAGATACTTAAAATCTGCTATTCAGTACATTTTAAAATATTTATCCTCGGTGACTGCATCCAAAATATATTTTTTTTTACATTTTACAATTTTATTTTATAAATTTACCCCACTTATGTTTGACTTAATTTGTGTATGTTCGTTTTTATTTCTTTGTATGAGTTTATTATATCGAGGGTAGAAATCCAAAATGGCGTTAGTGATTATTTCGAACTTTAAGTTCGCAAAAAATTTTAAGTTCGTATAAATGGCCTCAAACACCTAAAATTTTAATTGCAATTAAAATTATTTTTCACAATGTCGAGGGTAGAAAACCAAAAGGGCGATCGTGATCATTTAGAACTTTACAGGAGATCAAAAGAAATTTTTGTTATGTGATTTTGTAAATTTTTCTTTTACAAACAATAATAAAAAATATATTGACACAATCAGATTGACAAAACATTGTCAATCTGCTTGTGGATTCAGCAGAAGTGGAGGGGGTGTCTAGGTGGTGGGATAGCGGGAACATTGTGAGAAGGGGTGTTGCGAAGGGTTGTATTTAATTTTTGATGATGTTATTTGTCTTTTTTTTTTTTGCATTTCAAGTGTTTCAATTATTTTGTTGTAGGCCCTATGTCTGTTTATAAAGGATGTGCATTTCTGTATTGTTGAATATGTGGTTATTTTCTATAATATCTATGGTTGGCATATTCAGAAAAGTTTTAATTAGTGAGGCACCTTTTATGATCTTTGAATCTAGTTTCTATTAATCTGTCTGTCCGACCTATATATGTCATATCGCAATCTCCGCTTTCGAGTTTATAAACCCCACTGCAGAACATCACAAAACACCCAAGTAAATCAGACAGATTAAATTTGATCTCACCGGGAATCGAACCAAGAACCCTTGGTGTGAGAAGCCAGTGTCATATCCACTGCGCTACGAGGGCAAAATATCTTGGTACGTAGTAAAATTAGCGATGTACAAAAATATGGCAAATATTAGATCAAAAACTTTTTTTTTTAATGTGAAATGTCTTGCACTCGTGCCAATCCATGGACTAGGAAATTTCAAATGAATCTTTAAAAAACACCGAGGATAGTTTCACGATAAAGTACATAAAAAACAATATAGGATTAAGGCGGTTATTGGAGCTCGCCGTGTAAATAGGCACAGCTCCAGGGAGAGCTCCAGATAAATTGTCTGTGCAAAGGACACCGTCTTCAACAAGTCAGTCGAGACAATGTCAGACCCAAAACCACCCAAAATGACATCAACTGACTTACCAGATGGCTGGATCCTGATCTCCTTACACAGACTGCGGCGTTACTCCCGTGCGATTATTTATTTTAATTTCCTGAATTGGCGCGCTATTTATTGTCTTTCAATATATATTTTATATTTCGCGTGGTGGCACGAACGGATCAAAACGCGGCGGCTCGATTCACTCAAAATTAGCGGCAATATTATAATTATGAATGTAATAGCGAGAAGTTATACAAAAATATCACTGACGGTGCTACAAGGTCAGAGAGCGAATTGAGCGCTGTCATGCTCATGCGACATCTGTTGTCGCGTCCCAAGCCATCTAGCCAGGGGGGAGTCACTCAGGATGGCCTCCGGTCGAACAAACATCGCGATTGACATGAAAGACAAAATACAGTAACCCTTTGCACAAACAAACAATAAAGTCATAACGAAAGTTGAAAATATACATACTCACTGAAATGTACCTACTTACATTTTTTTAGTAGCAGTGATGTATCTCCCGGTGATATGAACATCTTGAAATCGTGGGTTCCTTTTGGAATGCACTTGAAAACATTTTCAGCTAATATTATACCACAGAACCAGGCCAGGAACGTCCTGTTGAAGGTCGTAACGAATATGGACCCGCCAGGTTTCAGCATGTTTGCGCAACTTTCGACAAAAAAATCCTTTTCAGAAATATGCTCCAAGACCTCGGAAACTACAACTGCATCGTAGGCATTTTTGTAGTCCTTGGTGTATTCCTGCGATAAAACAAAACATGTGAAACATAATAAACAAATCACCTAGAAGGACTCAGAGATAAAATCTAAAATAATGCATGTAATTAATGAAAACAGATCTTCCTATTGCAATTTTGAATTATTTATATGATACATAAAACAAATTAGAAGATTAATTATAAAAAAAAATAGAAAAATATATTCATCGAGAAAATATTTGGTAACCAATGGAATACAAACCTTATTTTCCCAGAAAAATACATTTTTGCTTTCACAACAGAAACTTCTAAAACTTATTCATTTATTTGCATGCGTACGGTGCATAACATCATTGAAAAAATAGCAAAAAAAAGAGACACCTTATATATTAAATAATATTAATAAAAAGTAAAAGTAAGAAAGCAATCAAAATATCAATCACAAAGTCAGTGCACATTATGGAATAACTACAGCAAATTAAAAAAAAACATTAAGTAACCAAAGAATATACACAGAAAGTTAATTGAATAAAACACTGCCCACATAATATAAAAAATTAAAGATTCATCAAACCTACGAGTAAAACAATAAATTATTAGCAGATTTCAACGTAAAAACTATCACTGTCTGATTTCATAGGTGGGATGAATGTTAATTTAGAATCTAAGATGACACCGAGATCCCTCACCTGAGTGCAGATGTTGAGTTGCTTATTGTTGAGATGATAATTATAGGATAAATTTTTTCTTTTTTTGGAGAATGAAATGATATGACATTTATCGATATTTAGGAAAAGTTGGTTATTTTTGCAGTACTTTAAGAGTCTATTAATGTCATCTTGAAGCAACAAACAATCAGTGGGAGACTTTATCTGTTTGTATATTTGAAGAGTTATCAAAAAGGGTCGATAAACATCTTTTTGATACTCAAAATAAATACTTTTTACTCCCTTTATATTAACTCGTGGCGTCTGCTTGCTTGCTTGCCGGCTTGCCGTCAAAAAAAACTTTGGATCGATTTTTGACCCTGTTCCCGTGATCCAATCGAGCTGAAACTTGGCAAGTGGACTCGTGGCGACGATCAAGAAGATCTATCAAATTTTTGTTAAATAAATTAATAATTATAGTATAATTTCGGATTTTTAGAAATTTTATTGGTTTTTTCAAATTGGAATCATAAGAAAAGTTTGATTAGCAACGGCGGCCCGATAACGTCGCGGAATATTTTCTAAATTTGAATTACTCCGTCGGTATACATAATAGGTACTTCACTACGAATGACGAAAATCTAAATTGACTGACAAATGTTTTTAGAATTTAATCTTCAAAGCAAGTGTCTTATCAAGGTCAAAACATCTGACATTTTAGAAATATTTTAAATTACTGTAAGTTTGTTTTATGTTATATGTTTTAATTCGTCTTTAATTGTTGTTATATTTTACAAAGAAAGGGAGTATAATAAAAACTTGGTTTTTATGAGTTACTTTTTTCATTTTAAAAGTGACATTCAATATACTTACCTCTATGGTCGTGCAAACGTACGATAATTTCTCTGACAGAGCAGGGTCCAGCGAGGCATGATTTTTTGCAGTATGAATAAGACAATCACTCGCGTCTAACCCAATTACCTCTCCGCCAAGCCTTGCAAGTGCCTACAGAAATAAATACAATTAATTAATTTTTCTAATTTTTTATAAAATTTATTTTACAAACCTTGTTTACGACGTACTATGGTTAATATTTTTCATTGACAAATTATTTTGAAATTTTCAAAATGGCGGAATTGTGTCCTATCCAGCAATGGTCCTTCTACGTGACGCACACAGTTTTGAGAGTAATCATGTCGCCGGGGTTTGAATGAAATGAAAAAAAATATTATTTTCTTTTTAAATGATGTGATGTCTATAATGTAGCGTATCGAAAAAATAATGATTAAAAAATAATACAGAAGTCGCACAGAGACGAAGTCATTTAAATAGAAAACATATAAGACTTTGTAGGATTACCCAGGGCTTATGACCTGTGGAAACTGACTTAAGTGATCGCTTTACACAATACAACGTTCACCAATTCCACCGTAAGAACATCCACACATTATCATTTTTTCAAAGTTACATGTATGTTCTAAATCAGTTTCTTTCATATAGAATCTTGAATAGATTATGCTATAGACATCTATAGTCTTTCCCATGATTTTTCGCAGCTGGTAATGGTAGCTCTATATTTTTAATATTAAAATTTAACCATATTTTTTGCTGTTCTCAGAACATACTTACAATGATATTGTTTTTTTTTGTTCAGATGAGATCAATTTGAAAGTATTTTTCTTTTTTCCTAAAAAAAAATTAAATTCATAATTTTCAAAAGACGCCTTTTACCAAAAAATCGTAAGCTATGTCGTAGATAATGTTATTTATTAGTAAGAAGTGTTAAAAATGCACCTACAATGCTAGATTCAAATAACTATAATATAAAACAAAAAATATTTATCAAAAAATATATTTTATTTTTTAGTAAACAGGCGTTATTTATTTTTAAAAAAAATAAAAAATTGACAAACGATTTTAATAATCCAATATTTTTACTATCCAAACCAGGACGATCCCCAAATTATCAATTTTCGGGAAAGTCTAATCAATATCTATCTTATATTATTTGTATTAATTTATTCAATTATCCTTGTTATTTTCAATATTATACATTTTAGAGTTAACATTTAATTATCTACTCAGATGGCATAATTGTATAACCATTACCAGTATTGACTGTATTTTATTAACGTAATTTCCCATAATTTTAATGAATAATTTTTGTATATAAACTCACTAAAGTGTTCTATCATCGATCGATCATCGATCGAATAAAAAAATCAAAAAAAATTTTTTTTTGAAAATGTCAAGGGGGTGCTTGAGTATTAATTTAAAGACACGTCGCATCTTCCTTTATCCTGAGCTGATAAGTACTTGATGGCCAATCAAGCCCTAATCCTTCATCATAAAATCTTTCTTAGTATTTAGGGAAAGGCTCAATTGCACTATATAAAAAGAATATGTTTATTTTAATAGTTTTTACTCCCTTTTTTTTAACTCTTAGCGTCTGCGGTTTGTTGTCTGCAAGAAAAACTTTGGATCGATTTTTAACCCTTCTCCCGTGATCCAATCGAGCTGAAACTTTGCAAGCAGTCTTGTGGTGACGGTAAAAATGATCTAACAAAATTTTATTTAAAAAAAAATTATAATTATAGTATAATTTTGGATTTTTCGATATTTTAATGGGTTTTTCAAATTGGAATCAATACAAATGAGTAATGACGCTTGCAGTAGGCACGAAACCTGATTCAACGAGAAAGGGAGTATAATAAAAACTTACTTTTTATGAGTTAGTTTTTTTAATATTTAATGATAATTCGTACCTCCGTCAAAATGCCGCCGCCACAGCCAACGTCCAAAAGCCTCAACCCTTTTAATGACAAATCACTTTCATTCCGTCTACCTAAAGCACGCAATAGGCCATCTCTTACAAATGGTACTCTAGAAAAAATGATAGAAAAATACCACGACTGTATAAGTATTTAAAATGATATTTTTTGTATTCATTTTAAAATAATAATATCTATTATTTTAATTTATTCAAGAAAAAAAGTCGTCTACTGTGTAAAAAGGATTGAAAAATCTACACAAAAAGTTTAATATTTTTATTACTGTTTCTGAGGTAAGTTAATAGAACGCCATAATCACACATGTGAAAATAAAAACACTTGTTTTTTTAAGTTCTACCTTTTTAATTATCTGAGACGCGTTTCGCCTTATAAAAGCATTATCAATCTCTTGCGATTGATAATGCCCTCATAGGTAGAACTTTAAAAACAAGTTTTTTTATTTCCATATGTATAAAATATTTTTGATAAACAGCGTTTTTTAAAACATAAATTGTTAGTTAACAAACTGACAGACTTTGCAATAATACCTACATGTCATGATGTGATGAATTTAACCTGCCACCCTATTAATAATAACCCTAATAATATTATTCGTATTGGAGAAAAGTTTCACTACACCCATGGTAGATAGACTCGTAAATAGGTGTTGGCTCGTGATAGGCCTGATTTGAAAACATGATAGAAATTAACCAATGAGATCTTTGGTGGAGGGGGAAGCTTCGAGAAGGAATTTCCGATGAAAAAAAGTTTATAAGTAGGTGTTGGAGTGTTAACTCCAATATTTAATTAATTAGTTTATTAATTTTAGTTAGATTAAAAAAAAAATTAGTTGGTAGCTTCGGTTCGGTGAGCCAAGGCTCAACCACTATATACACGGTTAGGTTAGGTTTATCACAATGAGTCCATACAGTCACACAAGGCCCACAAAGTGGAGCATTTTTCTCCATTTTTAAAACATCGTCAGATTGATAATTTATTAATTGATTAAATAATTTATTTTGTGTTATTTTAAGAAGACATCTGTATTTAAAATATATGGAACCTTCAGCTCAAAAAAATTCACCGCTCCCATTAACTTCCCGTAATGATGCCTAATGGTAATTTTACTTTTTTTAACTCTAATTCAATCAACGTTTATACAAGACACGAGTATGTGTGAGTGGCAGCTATTATTGCGCCAGCTTTTATCGTGGGACCTGTAATTTATCTAGGTGTTAACTATTTTAATACATACCTCAATTCGTTAAATGTGTGCAGCATTCGAGCAGCGCCATCGGAATCCCACCATACATCTTTAAATTTCTCTAAAACATCTACTTGTGAAACAACCACCGTACTTTTAGAAGAACTTTCAGTTGAAAACAGATGAAAATGCAATATATTCGGAAAATATCCATCCTTTGCAATCTTCGGTTGATTTGTGATATTCCTTGGGCTTGGATATTTACAATTTCGAATGTAAAAACTGGAAAAAAATGTATCAATATTTATCTATACTAATATATAAACAGGTGAAGTTTGTAAGTCTGGATGTAGGGGATAATCTCCGAAACTACTCATCCGACTTAGAAAATTCTTTCACTAATATTTAGAATGGAATTTCAGGATAGACATGGGCTATATATTATCCCGTTAAAATAAAAGGGCTTGTCGTGGGGACCTATTTTACAAATAAAGTCGATGAAAAAATGGTCGAGCGATGCGTTTTTACGAACGCTGCCTTAACGGTAAGAGATATTTAAATACTTTATATAGAGAAGTTGTAGAACTCAAAAAGTTCTATAAAAATTCCGCGACGATATATATCTATATGTCAAGGTTAATACACAAATTTATAAAATATGACTAAAAATTACTAGAAATCTTTGAGTGCAAAGCCGCGCAGATAAGCTAGTTTTTTTTATATTTTGTTGAGATATGTCTTTACAATGTCAAAATATGTCATAACCATAGATGTACTATAAATATAGACTAGTTACAAACCAAAATATCTGCTACACAGAACGACAACACGAATTACTGCGAACATATACGCACATTGCGTGAGTTGATCTAGGGGTGTCCAAAATGTATAAATAAAATATTAATACAATACACAACCCTGTTTACATTTGTATCTCTTTTACACGTATGCTGCGCTATAACAAAGAAAGAGAAAAGACCATAGAATAAATATCGCAATTCGCTACTAATTTCATATGCATTTGTTGTTAAAAATTATGTTTTATTGTCCTTTCTTATACGGGGTTATGAAAATAATTTCTATCTCTTTCTAACTGATACATTTAGTACGCAATAGAAGATAGCAGAAACGAGATGAATCAGATTTGTTTTTAGTGACTAGTCTATATTTATAGTACGTCCATCCACGGTCGTAACCAATACCAGAGATCCACAAACTTTTAAATACGGTATTAAATCATAAATAAGTAGGTACTAAATTAATACGTAGTAAAATGCGACGTGAAAATAATGTAATGTAATGTGAAAGAAAATGATAATCATGTGAGAGCAGGAGTGTACTGGAAACTATATTAGCGATAGTCATCTTTTAAGAATTAAGCTATAGTAACCCTACACAATTTGCAGATTATATCTACTATTAGTGAGATATCTATTTTTCCCATTATTTTTTTTTGTGCCTCTAAAGTGATTTTTGTTTAAATTATCAATCAAATTATTATTTGATTGATAATTTAAGACATATTATAAAATACAAATTAAATTATCAAATCAAAAGAGCTATCTTCCGAAAAATCGCAACTTTAAATATGTATTTTATATTCGATGAATAATACATTGTTAATTAATAAATCTACATTATTAATGCTATTTTTGCGTGCCTCACAGAATATAAAAGATGTATAAAGTAGAACTAAACTAGTTCTTTAGGAGAGGAGGATGAGTCACAGAAGAACGTCCCCGCTCATTGTGTAAGAGGCATTTAAACCTACTGCAGTTAGAGTATTTATTCTTGCATAATTAAATCCCCTAGTAGGTAAGCGAGACGTATTTTTTAAAATGTATTCCAAACCATGCCTCTTAAGTAAAAACGTCCTCTTGTTCCAAATTTTATAAGCTGGTTGTATTTTTTTAAAACCAGGCGAACATATTGGCAGCATGCGTAGTGCCATATAGTGGACAAGGAATTTACGTTAATCCTTGTCTATTTAATTTGTTATGCTCACATTTAAATGGTAATATTAATTTAAATTTAAAAATTTAATTTAATCATTCTTTAAATTTGAACAAAATACGGTGCAGGCTGAAGACATATTTACCTACCAGGCAATTCCAGAACGTGTAAACTGTTTCAAATGATTGAAGGACATCTTAGTAGATTTTCTATTTGTAATATTCAATATTCTTAATATCCGATATCACCAATGATTTGCCAATATTGCAAAGGTTTTTTTTCAAATGCTGCGATATTTTGTAACTTGAGGGATGAATAAAGTACTGAAAAAGAAAAAAATATTTACAAAAAAGATTCCGGAATCATCTACGTAATATTCTGACGGTAATTAAGTAATATAATTCTTGTTTACATTATGATATTGCGTAATGCCTTCCATATTTTCAAATCTATTCTCATCCCATAACAATCACACCTTGACCCCTACTTATATAATATATCGTCATAACTGCAAGAATGCGGCTGTGATTTCAGCCACGCGCAGCTACCCGAAGACAATTTAATTTGTCCAATATAAAGCCAATATATTGGATGGATGGATTAGAAAAATATTGACATTGACAGATGTCTTGACATTTCTCATGTAAACTTTACATGTTCGTACCTAAATAATCACCATTATTATGATAGTCTTGTTTCCTGAGAATGTCTTAGACAATGTAGTATACCATGCCATGGTAATCAAAAAATTAATTGATATATGTATATAAAAAGGGATATGTCAGAAAATCTTTTTATGAAGTAAAAATATTATACAATAGATAAATCATGGAGTATAATATTTTACAGAGATAAACTAAACCCGTTGTTTAGGAAAGGGGGTTGGGTCACAGCGGAAGAGTCCTCCCCTCGCGTATGTTTAAGACACATTTACACCGCAGTTAAGGTATTTTTTTTTGCATAATTAATTCCCCTAATAAAGAAAACCTATTTTCGGTGATACATTTTTTTTTTAATTTTTCAAATTTCGTTTATGCCGAGTCACTTAAGTCTCTAAAAACGTATAATTCTGAACAACCTAGAAACGGTAGAAATTCAGAAAAACTTTAATTCGGAAAAAACATTAGTCAATAATATTACATTTACAAACGCTTCGCCTCTAATAACAATATTTTCAAGAATATCAAAATTACCCACCCCATCTGATAAATCGTCACATGGCGATTTATGGGAGGGGATGGGTAGATTTTAGTTATCATTAAAACCAGCTATAACGGCACAAAAAACCTTGCTCCGAGTCATTAATAAGAAACCATTTATATACCAATCAGACAGACTATTCAGAGAATTTAATGTACTGGACGTTAGACAGCTGTTCTTTAAGTCTACCCTCATCTTCTACATCAAAAACACAAACCACCTAACAGCAACCAGTAACTCGCATTCACATAATACTAGACAAGCAATACGAAACCTTGACGAAATACCAAAAACTAAGACAACACATGGACAGAAAAATTACTCATACATAGAACCTAAAATATTTAACATATTTAAAACAGACTTCCGATCAGAATATACTCAATTAATAAAATAAAAGCTTTAGCAAACAACTGGCTTACCTCAAAAGATAGAACAGCAACTGAAAATTTACTTACTGTAATTGCATAATAATGTATATAAATAAATATACATACCTATTTAAATTAATTAATTAATTAATTAAGAAAAATAAAAAATAATCGTAAACAAAACTTTAACCCTTTTTACATTAAACAATATTCTACACATATTTACACTTGGACTTATGATTCACTACATGAAAACAAATATTATTGACGAATTCAAAAAAATATTAGGTCCTTACATATGAAATTGGCATTTTGCCGTACTGGCAAATTTGATCTCAAATATCTTCTCTATGGTTAGGAATTCCAAATCCAAATTTATACAGCTATTTACTCATGTATTTGTGTTTTGAAAATTATAATTCATTTGTTTTTTCCTCGATCGTTTTTTTCTTTGCGTCACTCAGTTTACAAAATGAAAAACTTGAAATATCGCGTTATTTACGAGTACGAGTTCCACCGTGGCACCAGTGCTGCAGAAACGGCTCGAAGGATTAATGATGTGTATGGCGACGGTGCCGCAAAAGAAAACACAGTGCGTTTTTGGTTCCAACGTTTTCGTTCTGGAAATTTCGACCTGCAGAACAAGCCCCGTGGACGGCCGGAGACCAAAGTTGATAATGAAGAATTGAAGGCTATTGTGGAAGCGGATCCATCGCAAACCACATCCGAGTTAGCTGCAGGCTGCGGTGTTAGTGATAAAACTGTTTTAATCCACTTGAAGCAAATTGGTAAGGTGAAAAAGCTTGAAAGGTGGGTACCTCACGAATTGAGTGAAGCAAATCAACAAACGCGCGTTGACTGCTGCGTTGCATTACTCAACCGGCACAATAATGAAGGGATTTTAAATCGAATCATTACCTGTGATGAAAAGTGGATCCTGTACGATAATCGGAAGCGCTCATCGCAATGGCTGAACCCTGCCGAACCAGCCAAACCATGCCCCAAGCGAAAATTGACTCCAAAAAAGTTACTTGTGAGCGTTTGGTGGACTAGTGCTGGTGTCGTTCACTACAGCTTTCTTAAATCTGGCCAGACGATTACGGCAGATGTCTATTGTCAGCAACTGCAAACCATGATGGAAAAGCTAGCTGCTAAACAACCGAGGCTGGTTAATCGCTCTAGGCCACTGCTGCTTCATGATAACGCTAGACCACACACTGCACAACAGACGGCTACCAAATTAGAGGAGCTTTAATTGGAATGTCTAAGACATCCACCGTACTCTCCGGACCTTGCCCCAACAGATTACCATTTTTTTCGAAATTTGGATAACTTCTTGCAAAGAAAAAATTCAACTCTGATGGGGCAGTCCAAACCGCCTTCAAAGATTTTATTGATTCCCGTCCGAATGGTTTTTTTAGTAAAGGGATCGATGAACTACCTATGAGATGGCAAAAGCGCATAGATAGCAATGGTACATACTTTGATTTAATAAATATATTATAATAAAAAAAAATCGGCTTTATGTTCCTCCCATACTAAACGCCAATTTCATATGTAAGGACCTAATAATTGTGTTCTATAACGCCACTCCGGGACGCCTAGTAGAGTGGCATAATCCACAAATCTAACAACAAAAAATTGTGTAATCTTATCTTTTTATTGTTAAATTATTATTAGTACCTATATATTGTAAACAAGGATTTTTTTAAATAAATAAAAATTTACATTATTTTAAGTAATTTATTTTAGTTATCGATGGGACGTTCTGTTTTTCTCGAATCTAGTAGTGAAACAACAACAACTCTAAATACTTTTGTGCGTAGGTACCTATTACACAAAGCTAGGCAGTTAAAGAATATATTTCTAAATGGGTTAAAAACATCATCTTTGTTACCACTACGCAAGCATGACTAAGCACACTACGTTGAAGCATGACATTTACGTAAATAATAGATAGGTATATATTGGGGAAAAAATAATGACATCAAATATTTATGAAATATTAAAATCTAAATGGTAATTGTTTTGATAGAAATATTACGAGATACGTAATTTATTTCAAAAAATTTTCAAAGTATGGGTTATTTGGAAAACATTAATAACCTCGCAGAACTATATTCCTGCCCTGATTATGAGTCGAAAACGTTGAAGCTATTATGACCTAATATCAATAGTTATGGAAATATACGACATCAAAGTTTGCATTTTTTTTCAATATTTTTGTAAAACGTTGGACTATTATTACAGAAACTTATGTCGATTACGAAAAATTCATTCATTTCAATACGAGTTAAATAAAATTATAAACACCCTGAAAATTTTCCAATTGGAATGTTTTCCAACTGGAATTCGAAGGTTTTTATTATTTTATTTGACTTTTATTAAAGAGAATGAATTTTTCATGTTCGATATAAGTTACTATAATGATAGTCCAACGTTTTACAAAAAATAAGTCAGAATAATTGAAAATATAAATGCAAACTTTGATGTCGCATATGCTTCATGCTTCATGCTTCGTGCTTCATGCTTCATGCTTCATACTTCAATATTCTCCTGCCTCTACGCGAGTTTAATAATAATTTTATGTTTTCGTACTTTAGTTTCGAGAGAGACAGAATCTCTCATCGACTGAACTTTATCATTTTTATTATGTAAACATAAACTATGTTACCTATATATCTAGAGGTAATATGGTTTATGTTTTTCATCATGTGTACATAATCTGTACAATATTAAATACATATGTAAGGAATATGTACAATATCCATAAAAAAATAATATATTTTAATTTAAATACATCATTATTTAAAACTGGAAAAATTATGTGGTCACAAATCTTACAGTAAATTATTATTTTTTAAATAAATATTTATTTTATTGGAGGGAGAATATTCACAATACCTTACGACGAAAATAAGTCCTAGAAAAAATATAATGTAATTAAATAACACGATAATATATTAAATTTATCATGAAAATATTACCATACGCCACACACAGCTTCTGCCTAAGTTTCACTCCCCTTCGGAGATTTAAAATCATCACTGTTATATTTGATCTTTATAGGCGACTATAAGCTACAAGAAATCAGTCGCACAAGACCTTCAACCATCATTTTCCCCCACCGTTTTTCTTTAAAAGTTCTTTACAAGAATACACCAAGCTAAACATTTCATAATATTAGAGTATCTCGCTGCCTTATCTAAAGTGCAACAATTACGGCGCAATACTTGCAATAAACCAGTTAAGTACTTTATACAACATATAATTACAGTCACGATATACTTATAACATTGAGTGAACGAACGTATTTTTAAGTGAGAATATTATTCTAATATTATAATATTTTTTTAAAAATGAGTTTAAACAACACTGTTTTATTCCGCTAAATATTTATTAAATTGTTATAACGTTTTCGAGATTTCTCTCATTGTCAATAACACGTTTACAACTATTATTGATAATGAGAGAAATCTCGAAAACGTTATAACAATTTAATTAATATTTAGTGGAATAAAACAGTGTTGTTTAAACTCTTTTTTTTTCCTTTACATTTTATAATATTTAGTCCCACAAAACGACTAAAAAAACGTTTGTCTGTAGGTTCATTTTTACAATTGTAAGTTACACTATTACAAAATATTATTCACTTTATAAACATAGATAAAAAACGAAAACAATTAAGTACAAAAAACAACATAAAAGAAATTTTCAGTATAAAGCTAAAAATTTTGAGCAAATTAAGAAAAGAGCAATAAATAAAGAAAATAGCAAATTAAAAATTTATATAGCAAAAATTAAGAATTAAAAAATTTAAATTAAATTAAAAATTCATTTTTAATATTAATTAATTAATATTAAAAATGAATTTCCACAATGTTACAAACAAAAACTTGAACATTTATCAAATATTATTCTTACTCATTAGGTACCAGTCACCACAGCCGATTAAAAACTTATTCTAATTATTAAAATTTGCAACGCACAACTTGCTCATTGTAAAAACGTCGGTATATTAAGCTAGACAAAAAATAGAAAGAGCGTACGCGTAAGTTTCTTTGTAAAATGCCTAGACATCTGTCAGACGTCAAGATTGGCGAAGCGTTATACAGCGATAAAGACATGATTGTTTTGCTTCATTGTTATCCTGGGTATAGGGCCAAGTATCGAGGCAATTATACAGTTTTAACAATTCTGATGACACGAAGAGAGTTGCGCGCGCAAGTCGAACTTTTGTTCAATTGATGAAATCACTTTGTGTAAGGAGATTTTAATTGAAAAGTTTGTCGGAATTTGTTTAAAATTGCGAAATATGTCATCTTTTTCATATTATGCCATCTTCTATCAACGACCAAGATGAAGTCAGCTGTTAATCCAAGCTAATTCCAATCCAAGTCAACTAATTCAATCCAGGCCATGAAGCTATAGGTAACTAGGAAATAAGAATATTGTCACGTGTTGTAGCTAGGGAGGAATTAATGAAAACACTGGAAATTAATTAGCGATTTATTAATTAACTATTCAATGTACACAGTCACTTAAAACGAATTAACTTAACGCTATTCTTTATATTACACTTTTTTGAAATATATGATTCGTAAATTAACACTTTATTATCGCTGGGTAATACGTATTTAACATTCGCTGGAACATTCCATCCAGTTTTCATTCGCTTTATTTATCGCTGATTCTTTTCGCCAATTAGGTACTTCGCTCGATTGTTCGCTCTGATTTATCGCTTCAATTATCGCACCTGGCCACGTTGGCCTGGCAGCTCGCAGCCGACTTCGCACGATAACGATCTGTCAAACGCAACTACAACAACAACTCAAAAGGGATGGGGAAATGTGATATATGTTTTCCGCCGGATCGTAAAGAATAAGTATGAAAAATTTAGGTCAGATCTGTCAAACGATGTAGATTTGTATAGAAAATATATTGGGGAGAGGGGATGGTGTAAAGGGGGAGGAGGAAAAATCGTCGCCTATGTTTTCCATTGGGGTCTTAAGAAAAAGTATGCAAAATTTGGATCAAATCCGTCAGACGGTATGGATTTGTATAGAAAATATACCAGGGGGAGAGGGTGGGGTAAAGGTGAGGGGAAAATGTATCCCATGTTTTCCGCCGAGTCCTAAAGAATGCGTATCCAAAACTTGGGTCTAATCGGTAAAATGGTATTGATTTGTATTGAAAATATATCGGGGGGAGGGGGTGGGGTAAAGTAGGAGGAGAGAAATGTCACCTATGTTACCCACCTTAAGAATAAATATACAAAATTTGGGTCAGATGGGTCTAACGGTGCAGATCTGACAGTTTACGCAAATTTGACATTTTACATAGGGACCGTCGATATGGCATTTTTGATATTAAAATTAACCAACAGGAAATTAATAACATCTCAGTGTCTTATTTTTTAGAATTTTGTAAATATATTCTCATTCTGAGAAAGTTATTGATACTCGAATCACCTAGACGACTTCTCAGTTTACGACCAATATAAGACGCAACATAAAGTGCTTTTTCGGGCTCAATGCTTGTGGATGGAATGTTTATCAAGCATTTATATATTTTGTCGATAGATTGATACAGAGCTCGAATTACAATTCAACGGATGTAAATTTGGACATAATCCATGTCATCATGCAATTAAATTTAAAAAACATTGCATAAATATAATATAAAAAATAATAATATTCAGCCAAATCTACATGTATTTTTTTTTTATTTAAAATATAATGGAAACCTAAAAGGTTTATGGATAACATTTTTACATGATTCAATATAAGAAATAATAATAATACGATTTAGATACAAAGTCATTTTTTTATAGTTGGCCGAGTTTTAACATTTTTGTCACATCTGTTTTCAATTTGTCAGTGGTCAGTTGTTTGGTCTGTTGTGGCAGGTCATTGTGTAGTTTTAATCCGTTGCAAATTAGTCAGGATTGTCCTGTTTTTGTTTTGGCGTGTGTTATGTGATAGTTTTGAGCCATTCTAGTGTTGTGTTGATGTTTTACATGTATTTTGTGTAATTTTATGTCTTCGTCTTGTATTTCGCCAATTGCTAGTCTGTGAATGATTTTAAGTGTTTCGATTTTTGTAATGCTTTCCATGTTTAATTGTTGTGTTATATGCTATACAGTTTCAGTTGGTGTCCGGTATTTCAGATCATAGACCATTTTTAGTATTTATATTAGTAGTATTTAATGACTATTTACTTAATATTAATGTTACCTACGAATATTACGTTATATCTGCTGAAACGGACACAACTAATGAATCAACCGATCAATGACGTTACATCCAATGATTCGGGATCCCGGGATTATAATCCCTACTTCTACCTTCTGTTAATTCTTCCGGCATATTCATGCGTCCCAGCAGAGCATGACTACTGTAAGAATGCGTCTTACATTTCGGCCACGCGCAGCTTCCCGTGGACGATTCGTTAAACTTCGGGCGGCAACTGAAGCTAATTGGCCTTATATTATGACAGTTCATGCAAAAAATATCACATCCTACCATTATACAAACGTCGCGAAATAGGTGATTTGATGTACCTACTAAAAATTGTATCAGGCAACGTCGACTGTCCTGAACTATTAAATAGACTAAAATTCCATGTTCCCTGTAGATCTCGTAGACACAACCCAGTCTTTCACATTGATTTTACCTCATCCAACTATCGTCGTACCTAATTCATATTTCTTGAGGGTATGCGATGCATTCAATAAACTGATAAGATTATTGGATATTGATCTTTTCGAGTGCAGCCAAACAAGATTAAGAAAAATTTTGAGTGCTGAATTTTTTTCTACTTAATAATTAAGTCTCTTTTTCTCTTGTTCATTCTTTTTGTATTATTTTCAACATGAATAAGTTTTTCTACTAATAATTAAGTCTCTTTTTCTTTTGTTTAAATGTTTTATTCTTTCTTTTTATATAATTCTTAACATGCCTAAGTTTTAAGAAAAATTTTGAGTGCAGAATTTTTTTTCCTACTTAATAATTAAATGTCGTTTTCTCTTGTTCATTCTTTTTGTATTATTTGTTAAGATGCCTTTGTTTTTCTGCTAATAATTAATTAAGTTTCTTTTTCTTTTGTTTAAATTTTTTATTCTTTCTTGTTATATAATTTTTAACAAGCCTTAGTTTAATTCATAAATATTTATCATTACTAACATATTTCTAAATGTGGAGACCTGTAATTGGCCATCTATATTATATCAATGTTTTCTATGCTTCTTTGTTGTGCTGTTGGTCTTCCATTAAGTTAGATCACGCGAGCAGTGGCAATACACTCAGCTGTTGTATTTACTCCCTAAAATATTTGTGTTGTGGCGTCGAAAGCAGTGAATGTTTACGTTGTCGCTTTATACTTACTTCGCATTAGACCTGTTAAATTGTATTCAATAAATTTTAATAATAAAGTGACAAAAATTAGTGTGGACTTCGAATGGTTTGTCTCTTGAGTCCTACATAACTCGCTCACTCGTGTAAAGTTCAAAAAGTCGTCCAGTCTCCAGTCCGTCTGCATAGCTGTCAAAACTCGCGCTAGAATGCCACCAGTATAGGGATGAAAAAAAATATCGATATATCAATATATCGATTTTTTTTGAAAAATATCGATATTTATCGTCGATATATTTTTTGGCGATATATCGAATATCGATATTTTTTTTTAATATAAAGATATTTTTTTCTGGGATAACCGATATTTTTTTGTTGGCGACTTTTTTAGTTTTGGTCATTTTTTTGACGACCTTTTTTGGGTATCTTTTTCATTTTTTTCCGGCGACCTTTTTTTGGTCATCGATATTTTTTCTCGGATAATCGATATATTTTTTCCGGTGACCTTTTTTTTGGTCGCCAAAAGCTTATTCCCCTTACATTTTTGAAAAAATAATATCGATAAATATCGATACATCGATATATTTTTCGCAATGTATATCGATTATTTTCGACACATTTTTAAAATATCGATTCGATATATATCGATATTTTTTTTTTCATTTACCCATCCCTACACCAGTATAAATTGGCGTGCGAGGGAGGGCGTCCGTCGCGAAACAGAAGTTGCCCGGGTGTAAATTTATTACACAATACATCATATACACAGAGTGGCCGGTACCACAGTATAGTAAAGATACAGTA
The DNA here is from genome assembly GCA_016648135.1 of Agrypnia vestita. Taxonomy (NCBI): domain Eukaryota; kingdom Metazoa; phylum Arthropoda; class Insecta; order Trichoptera; family Phryganeidae; genus Agrypnia; species Agrypnia vestita. The sequence continues at coordinate 39,907 of JADDOH010007292.1, read as the reverse complement.
TTACGTCTTCATACAAACAGCCGAAACGACGCCCTTCGAAATCTCGGTTTACTTCGGTCTCCGCAGTAGCCGCAGGGCTGCAGTAACGTATGGACGCGAGCAGTGTGAGACGCTCCCGCGCATTCATTTACGTCAATTTATGGCACCCCAAACCCCAAAGAGTCAGTCAATGAGCAGCCCTGGTGCGTACCAAGCGGCCATAGGTATTTATTTCAAGGATTCTGCCGAGACAACATACTGTGCCGGTACATTGACAAATATACATATTTTATGATATTATATTAGAAATTTGGTTGGGCAACACTAAAGAAACAAACCAGTAATGGCGGCCGCATTGTCTAGAGTCCTGGGTCTATATTCTGTGGAGTCCTGTCAGACGATAATATTGGTCCATTTGCTTTTTCAGCTTCGCAAACTTTAAAACTACATTGGCAATTGTTCTTGCACCACCTGCAAAGTGTTGCAAGACTCTTTTGGACATAACTCGGAGTATACTGGAAATCAAGATGTCACAGCTCGAGCGCAAATACGAGATTGAACTGAATGACAGGACGAGGGGTTACCGCCGGGTGCAGGCGGGGCGCGTTTCAGTTCCAAAGTCGCCGCACGCCAATTTACGTTGGGCAAGCTATACAGTTGCCAGCAAACTTCTTGTAATTCTTTGACGTGGTGGGGGAATGCGCAGAAGACGAAATTTGGGTCTCTTTGGTGGAAAGGTAGATGCGCAAACTTCCCCCCACTACGCCGTAGTATTTCAAGATGTTTGCCGGCTACTGTACCTATCCTTTGATTTCCGCCCAAAAACCGCCAACGAGGAGAGCGTCGGCAGTGGCAATGGCAGGAGCATGGTCAGCGCGAGTGACATGTTTACACTAGCATTGTCATATTCAAGCTCAAAACTTATGGCATGGCGAGCAGGGAAGTGTGCACAATCTGTGTATTTGGAAGTGGAGTTAGTGTAAAGCCCACATTACAACGGTCATAAATTCCAATTAGAAAACATTCCAACTGGAATTTCTGCGGGGTTTTTATCATTTTATTTAACTTGTATTGAAACGATAGTCCAACGTTTTACAAAAAATAAGTCAGAAATATTGAAAAAAAATGCCAACTTTGATATGGCATATCTCCATAACTATTGTTCATGGTTGATTGAATGTTTTCGATTCGTAATCAAGGCAGAAATAAAGTCCTGCGAGGTTATTAATGTTTTCCAAATAACCCTGTATAAGAATCACAGAAACCGACTGTCAGTCAACTTATGAATAATAAGTTGATTGACAGTCGGTTTAATAACATGCATATCTATCTTATGCACTTGAATTATGTGTGGATAAATTAATATTTAATTTAGATCATAGGTTATAGGTAAAGATAAATTTAGATGATCGTTTGCAACTCTTCATCTTCAATGTCTGACACAATTAAATTATTTATAGCTAATAAGTACTTTATCTAGTCATCCTTATCTTTTTCTATAATCTGTGCACGTAGTACCTACACTTCAATTTCAAGGATAAACAATAAAGAAATCAGACGATCAGACCACTTTTCTCAGACCGCTTCTCCGCTAGCGGTCTTTCTATGATAGCATTGATAACGGCAAAGAGCGGCGTGGAGAGTTGGAAAGCCGGATAATAGGTTATCGCTTGATAAAACATAAGTATCTCGTCATTTCTTCCCGTATAAAGTGTCAAACATGTCATTTTGAATTCAGTATTGTGGAAGCCGGCATATTTATAAGTTGGAATTGGGTCGGAATTGCTTTTACTGTTAACCTGAAAGTGTGGGTACTATTACGATGGCCGCAAAAGTTGCGATTGTTACCGGTGCCAACAAAGGAATCGGCTTTGGTATTGTAAGAGGACTTTGCGAAAGATTCCAAGGTGACGTATACCTAACATCTAGAGATGTCGCGAGAGGAGAAGGTGCCGTCAAGGAGTTAAATAAGTCTGGCCTCAAACCACTTTTTCACCAGTTGGATGTGACAGATGTTGAAAGTGTCAAACGTTTCGGAAATTACATAAAAGAAAAGCACGGTGGAATAGATATACTGGTCAACAATGCAGCAATTGCTTTCAAGTCTAACGCTACAGAATCTTTCGCTGTTCAAGCTGAAGAAACCACATTTGTCAATTATTTCAGTTTGGTATCGACTTGTAATATTCTTTTCCCACTGCTTAGACCTAAAGCCAGGGTTGTTAACATGTCAAGCTCCGCCGGCCACCTGTCCCGCATTCCTGGCAAATTTATAAGAGAGAAGTTTGCCAAAAACGACCTGACGGAATCACAACTCTCAGAACTGGTGAAGCAGTTCGTAGAAGCTGCGAAAAATGGAACCAATAAGGCCGAAGGATGGGGGGAAAGTGCGTATAGCGTATCTAAAGTGGCAGTGAGTGCTCTGACATTCATTCAAAACAGAGAATATGGTCCCAAGAGCATATCTGTCAACTGTGTCCATCCAGGATATGTAGACACGGACATGACATCGCACAAGGGTCCCCTTACAATAAAGCAGGGGTCTGAAGCAGCCCTGCATCTGGCGCTCCATGCTCCAGAGGATGTGAAAGGGGTATACATGTGGCATGACAAGCAAATCGTTGATTGGTTCGGACAAACGCCAGCCTTGTACTAAATTGATGTTACCTGTCACGTTTGTTTGCCTTCCTATAGACCCCAGTTCTAAAATGTTATACGAAGTAAAAACAGTGCTAAATTTCGTTAGTTAGATAATTCACTTGAATGTATGCTTTATAATTTCTTTCTTCCACTCGCACACATAAAAATAGCTTTTTCATGTTTTCAATTTTTTTTCTTTATTCATCTTGCTTTTTAGTATTCATACATATGCCTCATATACCTATGTAATATGAATTACTAAATAGCACCAGGCTCCTTTTAATTTGGCTTTCCAATACTTCTTAATTAATTTAAACATATATATGCTGCAATACACATAAATATGATCAAATAAATCATGTAAAATAAGTATGTACCTTTATATTAAAATAATATTTTATTTTTTTAGAAATGTCTTTTTTGCACCTATATCTAATATTTTCTCTTTTTTATTTGATACTGTGTTACAATCAATTAACACCAGGTACAATTTCCGGCAAACTTCTTGAAAATTTTTGGCGTAGTGGGGAATGCGCAGAAGATAAATTTTGGGTCTCATTGGTGGAATGGTACATGCGCAAAATTCCCCCCACTACGCCGAAAATTTTCAAGATGTTTGCCGGCTACTATAAGTAGGTACACAGTAAAAAATTTTAAAGTAATTAGTCTTGATAAATTGGCTAAATCCAAGATAATGGTCCCATTGCATATACAACGAAAATGAGTATTTCACTATATTATTGAATGTGCTAATAACAAAATGAAAGATAATTTACGTTTAAATAGTAAGTATTAAATAAGATATTACACTTTAAAGTTCCGAAAAATGCACTGCATATTTTTACATTTCATAGGCAATATATGAGGTTAGGTTGGGTTATTAGGTTTGGTTTGTTTAATTTAGATTAAGATTATTTTAGTTAGATTAAATTAACAGGACAGAATTATAAGAGTGAAATACTTACTTTCATTGTATGAACAACGGGACCATCATCTTGGATTATTCCGATAAATTATTGAAGATAATTTAATCAAAAAAATCTAGTTTAATGATAGCTGTGACAGCAAGAAATATTCATAAAATTCAATGTTTCACGCTGACTCTGTTTTTCCATTTTTGTTCTGCATTAAAGTAAAAAAAATTCCCAGATTTACGTGTTTTGTTACAATTTTATTTATTGGCTGTGAATTCTTTTAGCTTGTTCGATTCTTACGCATTGTAATTCGTTCCGTAAACCAATTGCAGTGCAAACGTAACTATCAATTGCTATTGTTAACTATTAGTTTAATTTTTTTGGCTTTGAAGCATTGCTAAAAGATCTCAATTTTGCATGAATTCCTTGTAAACATTTCCAACCAATTGCAATAATATTTTTTCTTTTATTTACGGTTGCTGACTTATTCAAGAAAATCACCTAAAAATGTACATAATGCTTGTGAAATTAGTGAGGCATGCGCAAATGATCTGAAAGTAGAATAGTTTTATACATTTCTTACGAGATCAAATGATCCTTGAGAATGAATATCTCAATTTTGTTGCAAGAGAATTAAATATCAAACTATTAAAGAACATTTTTATCCCTCATACACAGCCACGCACCATTTCGACCCATGGCCCGCCACCATTTTGAAAAATACAGCCGATGAAGCTGGTTAACAAGTACAGTCACATTGTTTTTGAGCTGCAATGTAAAAAGCACACAATGCCGCTTATCGGGCAAAATTTAGACATTTGTGCCTAAAGATATTGGTGGTAAATATCTTGCGTATGATTTGCAATGGTAAGTGTATTTAGGCAGCAAATGAATTGGGTAAAATAATGCATGGAAAAATCATTATGCTTATTACATTCAACTCTTTCTTCTTTTTTGAGTCGGAGTCGCTACAAAGTCGAGTGTTATGGCTTTCGAGATGGTATTTCGAAACCAACATGGCACAAAAAATTTGTATTGAAATAAATGTTACAATTGACATTATTTAGGGACTGAAAATTGATTTGGGCACTGATAAACTTTTTAACCCATTCCAGGCCCACGTTGTATGTGCATACACGGCCATGATCGAAAAAATGTACTGAAATTTCCCCTGCTATGGATAGGATTTGTATTAAAAATCTACCTAAAATATTACCTACTTATTAATAGAAAAACCATAGGATTGACAGTAAAGAAATAATGTAAAATTTGTAAATTATAATAAGAACAATGATGAATCGCAATGTTTAAAATTGGGAATGAAATTAAAACAATAACAAGAGCCATAACATTTATTTAATATACAAAGTTAATAAAACTACAAAATTCTAATTTCTGTGGACATTTTTTAATAAAATAAATAAATATGTATATGCATTAAGAAAACTAATTGTGAGGAGGAATTTTTTTCAATCTAAATATTTTCTCGTTCAGTACAGGAGAATAAGGTTGCTATCCTCTTTTTACTGCGTGTATCGCATAATTTACAGAAGTATTAGCTGTCCAGTACCATTCATTGTTTACAAATAAGTATACCATGCCATGCACCATTTTGGTTTTACAATCATCTGCAAAGAAAAATATTTATTTATTAATCAATGCCCTAGTGGGCTTTTACAATACAACAAAGTTACAAGGATTTTATATACCTAACATAAAGCATGTTTTAAAGTAAATAATTAAAAAATAAATAGTAGAAATAAAACATGTTTAAGAGGAATGAACAATATATAAACAATGATTAGTACAAAAGCAAACAATAATAATTATAAAGCTTTAACAAATTAATATTAAAGTAAAATAATAAAGATAATAATTAAATCAATATACCAAAAAAATAAAATTTAAATTAATAAAAACTTTTTAAAAAATTCATTAGAATTAAAACATATTTAGAAGGGAAATTAACAATAATAGGACACTTTAAAATAAACAGAAATATATAATTCATGGGGAACAAAAAATAAATAAATAATTTAGTACATTAAACTGTAATTAGTTCTAATGGCATATTCTAAGTCTGATTCTTTAAAAATAAAAGTAATGTAATTGTATTAAAATTTTATGTTAAAAATAATTTGGTTTTATAATCTACAATATCAATATTCTGTGAGGTATTTTCAAAACTCATCACTCCAATCATTCAAAAAAGTTAAAAAAATAAAATATGTACAACTTGCATTTATCCAAAAGGCGTGACATGTCACTCGGTGATATGAACTTCTCCCATTGATGAGTTCCTGGAGGAACTATTCTCAAAAAGTTTTCCGCTATCAGAATCCCACCAAACCAGGAAAGATTTGTTTTGTTAAGTGTAGTTACGAATATGGAACCACCCGGTTTCAAGGTTTTGACACATGACTGCACAAACAATTCCTTATCGTTAACATGCTCAATAATTTCGGATGCGACCACGCCGTCGAATTGTTCGTAGTGCCTCTCACAAAAATCCTGAAAACGAGAATGAAAATTTATGTTAAAACAAAAATTAATTCAATGTTGCCTTGAAGCAGATAATATAACAGAACAAATGAATGACCAAGTAGTATAAGTTAAGGTCTACGGCTGTGGCTATAAGAAAATAATTATAAACTCTTGCATGCCTAAATCAAAAATAAAATATTTTTATTTAAGTCAGATATAAGTAGATTTCCAAGTAAGCACTGAAAAATATTAAAAAATTATATTAATTTAAATATGTATGTATTTTGGGAAGGTAAAGATACAAAATTATTATACCAGGTCATTTCCCGAATCATCTCCCTACATATGTATATTTGCCTCTTGGCCTGTTGAGGCGTAAAATAAATAAACATTTCGTTAAATGCTTATCGAGGGTAGAAAGCCAAAAGAGCATTAATGATTATATCGAACTTTAAAGGAGAGCAAAATAATGTTTTGTCAATATTTATTTTATTATTAAAAATTTCCATATGTGTTTTGGATTAATAAACATGGAAATCGTTTAATAATAAAAGAAACATTGACAAAATCAGATTGACAGAACTTTATTTTGGTCTCCTCTAAAGTACAAAATAATCAATAACGCCCTTTTGGCTTTCTACCCTCGATATCTAAGGAGATGATTCACGATAATCCAACACGATTTCGGTGTCGTGCATACTTGACCCAATTCCATGTTGCAAAAGTGTATTGTCAACAAAATAATTTAGGTAGGTGAGTCAAGTATCAGTGTTGTCTTGTTATGGTAATTTTGGCGAGTCAGGTTAAATAAGTAAGTGAATAGATTAAGGACACAGAATTGCTAATCAGGATAATGCACTGTCAGCAACCTTATACAAATGCGTATATAAAGTGTCCCACAGCAAATAGCAAAAACTTCAGGGGAATCTTCTTCATGCAATTTTAAATAGAAAATATTCTTTACACTTTCGGTGAAATGTAGACAGTTACGGAGATAAGTGACACTGAAGTTTGATTTTTTTTTTGTATTTTTGACCAGGAAGGGCGAATGAAGAAGCACCTACTGAACCAACTGCCCTACTGGAAAGGTAAATGAACCCACTCCATCTCATTGGACCATGTTGTTAAAGGATGACATGGTCCTTACGTCATTCCTAAGTAAAATTAAAGCATAGTTGCTCATTGTAGTTATTTAAATTAAAAAAGTGATTGGCACGTCAGACAGTTGACAAACAATATTTGAGAATTTTCGCCATCGCTGGTATAGTTAATTGGAGAAGATGAAATGATGAATGGAATAATAATTTTAAAATATATCATTAACAACATACCTCCACTGAATCGTGAACGTATTCCAAGTTATTCAATGAAAATTGTAAAGAATGATCTCTGGCCAGCGTTATCAACTGTTCGCTAGCATCCAAACCAACCACTTTGGCTCCAAGTCTGGAGAGAGGCTGAAAACATTTACAACATAAAAATAACCATTAATTAAGATAAATTTAAAAGTCCCGTAGAGATGAAGCTATTTGTACGGGAAATGCTTTATAGGGTGGACCCAATGGCTTATAACAGTAAAACCAAATGGCTGCTACTTTGACATACAAATATTGCCAACTGTGAAAAAACAATAAAATTGTGATAATTATGATGTGTTCACGTTAATTCGCACACTACTGTAGTAATAAACAACCCATATTGTGTGTGTAGTACAAAGTTTTAATTAAAATGTTGCACCATGAAGTACCTGCCAAATCATTTTTTATACCTCAGTTAAAATACCACCGCCGCAGCCAACTTCAAGAATTTTACATCCATTCAAAGGGAGAGGAGTATCTCGCTGCTGATCCAGATTTGGGACAGTGTTGATGAGACCATCACGAATGAAAGGAACCCTAAAAAGAAGAATTCCATGCATTACTGAAATGGAAATGACTATACATATATTTGTCCAATGAAAGAGATACATTGCTTAAAAATTGACCACTTTCTTTATGAATCTGCATTATATTTATCGTAATTTGAAATGTTTTTTCTTCTTAATTTATTATCTTATCTGTTAGCACTGCACGATTCTGAATTGTGCTTGATCTAAATGTGTATTTTTTATTACCAAAGCAAAACTTATTTAACAGGCACTGTTCTAACTTAAATAATAAAATTTATGAGAACAAAATAAAATTTTATACACAGCATCATTTTTCTCCTTCTCAAAAAATTATGAATTGTTTGCATAATATTTTTTAACTCATCCTTTGCCCAAGTCATGCATTCAGGACTAGTGATGGTCAAAAAGTTATTTTAACCGGTTATTTTAGGTACAGTTATTTGGGATTTGTATCTGATTGTATCAATGATTGTTAACAAAAATATAACTGTTGTAAAGTGCCGATGGTTGCCTGTTGAATAGTGAATAATTAGTTTCCAAACATCGATGCAATCAGATACAAATCTCAAAAAATGGTTAGTGTGTCACCAGTTAAAATGCCTTCTCTATTCAGGACGTACTCCGTCATGTATACATGATGCTGGCCTGGAACAGTTTAAATCAATAATTTTATCGAATCACCAATGTTGTCTTGAAAATTTCACCTTCTGAAGTAAAAGAGAAGAATTTGTCCCATTCACTCTCATAGAATTATCAAAATTAGAATGAAACACAACACATACATATGGTACACTTTGCTTAACAGAAATAAGCAATGTGATTATAAAACTTTACAGAAAACTGTACAAAAATTAATAATCCAATTATAATAATCGGGGGTCCCGCTCTAACAACCTAACACACTTCTGCACTCCATATGGGTATATCTCAATGATTTATATTATCACTTATAAATATTCACGTCCCAGCAAGGGCTACTAAAACACACTGCCTCTTTCACATTCCTGTAGGTCGCACCAACTCTGGATTACGCTCACCCATAGTGGGAATGTGCTGAGCTTACACTGTGGCGTTGGGAGCTGTCAGATCAGCAATTTTATCCATACGATACGCGAACTAAATTTCATTCAATGATTCAAATACTTATTCATAGATACGTGTAAAAATTCAAAGGAAAGGGCTGATTTGTCAAAACTTACTAAGAAAATAATTGCGATTTTTAAATTGGAATTCCTCGTTAAATATTTGCACGTCGGGTTATTTTGTGAAATTTTTGGAATCAGGGCACTCAATTATACCGGAAAATGTGTGAATATTAAAAATAGCTCCCAACGCCCTACACCCTATTATTCTACGTCGCATCATTTAATCAATAATCAAATATGTGCATAATGCTCTGCGACGCAAGATATAAATGAAGTTTTACTTGGGTATTTTATTATGTCTTTATTTATTATTGTCACTTATTTCATTTTTTTCATTACTTCACTATATTCATTTTTCCATTCTGTTTGTGTCTGCTATTGTTTATTTGTTATTGATACATACACATTTCAAATTTGTTTATATGTGAAATGTGTTAGGACGCATATCTAAATGTTTTATTATTATTGTACATACATATCACTAACTTGTGTCTGTTTTATTTCTGAAGAAATAAATAAATATTAAATAAACAGTACCTGAGTTTGTTTAAAGAATGGAGACCCTTCATGATACCACTTTTGTTCCACCATTGGTGTTTCAATTTTTCATGTAATGAAACATCATCGTGGTCCACGGTTGTTCTAGGCGAATTTTGTTTTGGATCATGGGCAGTGTTTTGATCTTGCTGGGAGCTAATAGTGTTGGTCATAACTTTTATCGGAATTTTACGCCTAACCAAATTCTTAACAGTACGAGTAAGCATTTTTCCAAAAACGAGTATATCCTGCAAAAAATAGACTAAGAAAATAAATGAGGTATAACTTTTAAACTTCTATTTATTTTTAAAACTATGTTGATTTTCTTATACGGAAAATCCTTAACAGGAAAATTATTTAAAACTCAGATCTGCAAAGGCTTTTTTTAATTAACGTAATAACAATGATAGTATTTTAACGAGGAATACTCACGACGTATTATTTATAAAATGTAATGTTATTGGGATTCAATGATTGCAATTTTCCGCGATACTTCAAATTTTATAATTTAGAAAAATCTATGGTAGAAGTAGAAAATGAAATGTGTGTCAATATTTATGGTTGATGCAAGTTTCTGTCTTCGGCTTCGACGTATAGTCCGTCCAACTTATCTGGAGAATAAAGGAGGGCGTCCCAATCGTTGTGGTACTGCCCATAGTGTAAAAATTATCTAATTTGTAGGGAATTTTATGCAAATTCGTTTTTTTCTTAAACAAGTTATTAAGCAGTATACGACACGATAAAAAAACAAAAAATGTAAACTAACGTACAAATAAATTTATCAAAATATACATTCGTAAAATACACAACGTCACAAAATGGCGTTTTTTCAAAATCAAAGAAAAATACAATTTTCAGGAAAAAAAAACAAACAATAATAATTCTTTTAGGCTGGCGCCACATTACGCAGATCTTCCGCCGCGTTTTTTCCGTTGCGCCAAATCGGCAAAGCAAATAGATCGACCGATCATCCGCGTAGTGTGTTTAATAAGCGCATATTGTATGGAAAGAAATGTAGCGATGTTCCACGACAGAAGAGACGCGGCGGAAGATCCGCGCAGTGTGGCGCCGGTTTTATTCGGTGTCTCATACCTAATGATCATGACCACCATGTTTAACTCAGTAACACCTAAGGATATCAATCGGTTTAGGGCCGTTGTATCAACTTGGTTTATAGTAATCTTTCGTTCAAAGCATAGATATTTTGCATTTTCCACCGATCAAACAACTCGCTCTCGTAAAAATCTATGCTTTAAATGAACTATTGCTATAAAGTAAGTTGATGCAACCAGTCTTTAATGTGCATAAATAAAAAAGTTTATTTTTGAAAAAAGATGTTTATACAAATGAACTCGTTAATGAATTATGTAATAAAAAGTATAAATAATAAAAATTCTATGTAAAAAATTATCGAATAAAATATGTTCTAAAACTTTTCTCATCTTACGGCTTCTAATTCAATTTTTCCACTTATCCTTGTTCTTTTTTTCCGGGTGTAGATATTTTAATGCCCATTTCCACGGCCACTTTACCTTCTTTAACTATTTTGTAAATTGCCGATTCAGAAATACCTGAAGAAATTGTATAATAGTAAATAAAAAACTAAGTATGGGAAAATCATTATAATTGCATGGCAGCATTAACCTGAAGTGGCGGCAATAAGTCTATGAACAAAATCAAACGGTATAATTGGGGCTTTTAGACGTTGTTCCTCTTCAAAAAACGTGTGCATATTCAAGATTATTTCCCGAACACCGCTTTTAATGGTTTTTGGCATGGTGACAATCTAAAATGTTCTTAAAAAACTATCGAAACAGTCGTGAACCTCTCTGTAAACAAAGTCTGTCAAAGGTCTGTCAGCTGTAGATAATCCAATATGGCGTCGTTAGTTCCAAATTTGGCCATTCTTCAGATAAGTTAGACGGACTATATTCTATTATCTTATCTATGGACGTATTACAGCTTGTTTACATATTCATGACCATGGAACAAGGTAACATATTATGTGACAATTTGGACAGAATTTACAATTTTGTTTGAAAATTCTGACAATAATTTTCTATTTAAAACTGTTAAAATTTTGTCAATAAACCTAGTAATGAAATATATGGAAAGAAAATACACAAAATAATATTTTATTAACACTTTTAATATTTTATAAAACAACTGTTGATTTAAACACAAGTAAAATGTATGAGTTATATTAAGTTACGTGCCCGAAATCAGAAATATATTTTTCGTATTTGCTCTCGATTTTTCTAAATTTAACGTAAACTTATTAAATCATTTTGCAAAACCCATAGCTAAACAGGCTTTTAATCAATTTTATTATGATAGATCCATTTACTCTTGAAGTATTTCCTTAAAAAAATATGAACAACAATAACATCAAAAAAATTATAACCCCGTAACACTATTTTAGTTTTCATGCAATAGAGTTATCTTTGGAACACTTAATCTGGTATATTTTCAAAAAAGACCAAATATTTTATTTACAAATTGATTATACAGTTTGAAGAAGAAGTAGTGCTATTCAGACATTAATATTTTTCGTCAATTTGTTAAATATGTCGTTTTAAAAAAGACAAAAATTAAAAGTTCTGTTTCCTATATTGCAGTATTCATAAAACCATTAAAACGTCGATTATTTTAATTAAAATTTACATTCGTACTAAGAAAATTTCACTGTCATTAATATAAAAATATTCAAAAAATTATACCTCATACTCAAGAATTCGAATTAATTAAATCGTATAGTCTGTTAAAAGATCATTTTTCTTTCAAATCAGACATCGGTTGGACTGTCCAACATTTGTAATGGCTAGGCTGACGTGAATATATTTGATAAGTATAAAACACAACTAGGTATACACCACTAAATATTCTTTATTCTTATTTTATTGAATAAATAAATAATTAGTGGTGTATATTAAGTTACGTTTTATATTTAATTTCAATATACTATATTCGATTTCATGTTTTCATGAATAACTACGGCAATGTTCGACACTGCCTACATTTTTTTCAGAAAAGTTAAGTTCCGAAAAAAAAACATCGCATATAAAAAACTAGTTACTTGTGTAAATCTGCTAATATTTTTTCAATAATTTGGTAAATAAAAAATTCAAACTTAGTTTATCCATTCCTTGCTTTTATTGAAGCTTTTGCCTTTTTGGGCTCTCTTTCAATAAAACGAGAAAAATGTTTCTTTAGATTTTTCAAGGTGATACTGCACGTTAATAAATTTATCACATTGAAATACTTATTTTTGTTTTAATTATTGAAAATTTTGAATGAAGAAATGTTTAGAACCATTAGAACACACATGATATTTGTAATTTTATATTTTGTTTTGCAAAAATAAATGTCGAGAAGTTATAAAAGGGAAGATTCTCAGAAAAAAGTCGGGCGGCCACATGTGTGGCCGAGGTCTTGAAAAGAACTAAATTTCGAGAAAAACCAACACCATCTAAATAGAAAAACGCGAATCGGACTGTTACAAGTAATTGCGATTATATCAACATGGTAAAAATAAAAATATTTTTACGACAACTGCCAAAATATTAGTCGTTTTGTTAAAAGTTTTATTAAGTAAATGATAAAAATAACTTGTTAAAAAAAATGAAAACAGAAAAATATTATTCTTATCTCTTATAATATTGATTTACCTACATATTTTGCTCTTAGATCTTTATTAACTAGGTACCTACTCAGTAAGAGGGTTATTCGGTATGTGGCTGCATGTATGCGCATGTATGGTAGATTTTAGTTTTACATAAAGTTTATATAATATTATGTACATCATTTTTAAGTCGGGCAATACATCGGCAGCGCTGCGCCGAAATATTTAGCATGTTTGTCAAAATTCATATTGAATTTATTGTGATTACGAATTTAAAATAATTTCTACAGGTTTGTGACATTTCATTGAAGTATTTAAAAATTATATTTTAAATGTGTGTAGATTGAGAATCTTAATTGCTCTTTCTATTAATAATCTAAGCTATTTTTATTTATCAATAATTATTTAAGATTTTTTCGGCGAGTAGAAAGTTATTGGTCTCTTAAAAAATATTTTATTTCACGTTTAATTACGCTAAGGTTTTACATATTGCCGTAGAAAAAAAATAGCCATTTGTGTCGTGTTTTTTTTTATATACCTACATATGTGGAATTGTCCCAATTTCACTAAACTGTTCCTTCTCTGATGGTGACGGTTATCCAAGAAAATTGTGCTTGAAAAGCCGGGGGCGTCTACATTAAACCTAACCTGGTATTGTCTGGTGCCTTAAAAAAATCAACGAGCCTATATCTTAATGTGGGAAAATTTAATTTTGTATGTCAAAATACGCTTCCCTGTGTTCCTCCGCCCCCCCATAAAGAATATGGCGTGATGGTATTGGTTCATTTCTTAATGCAAGAAATCATATTTTATATTTGGTGCTAATGGATCACCATTTCACATCTTACAATTTTGTAATTACAATTCATTGTTCATTTTCTATGTAAACGATAATTTTCCCAAACAGAACCCGTAGACAAATACATGAATTTTAATTTTAATTATTGAATGACACATGTAATTTAAATATGTTTTAATCATAATTGTAGTTTTAAAAAAAGTCTGATCGTGGTATCTATCAAATTGATAAAAATTTGCATTCGGTTTTCTGTAGCAAGAGAAATATTTTCAATCTTTTTTAGGAAAAAATGTACATATTCTACGGAAAAAATCTGCTTTAATTGTTTACAGTAAAAGTCTATTTACAAGCCTCCGTGCATCAATAATTCGTTTAAAGCTTAGATTTTTGTGTTTTCCCCCATTCAAACGAACTATTACTATAAACTTTAGATCGATACAATTTGACAATGCATAACAAGACATATAGCTAAGGAACAAATAAGCCAAATCCAAAATAAACTAATAAATAAACTAGTGTAAGCCCCTCACCAAGCACATGAGCAAGTCTCATTTTTGGAGAGGCAAAGCAATAAAATAAAATGTATCTAAGTAGATTGTAATAGACAAATGTATTATGATTTAAATGTTGTTTTAATATTAAATAAATAAAAATTATAAAAAAAAAAAAAAAAAAACAAGATACAATCGGCACTTATTTGATTTTAGTGCAATTTATGAACCTTTGATTTACACTCACTTAAATATTTCAAATTGGTCTAATAGATTTCAAATTAATAATAGAACTCAAGTTCAGCAAAAAATATTTACATGAGGTGTCCAAGATGAATACAAATTTCTATCGAAAAGACATTCTGTATAATGCAACAACATATATTATAATATTCTGTACAAAGCCCTTGAATAAGACCATCTTTGAATCAGAACATTATTTCTTTAAGCAGGATTCTATTTCTGTGCAGAAGGGTAAGGTAACTCAACACCGATCATGTTAGCCTGTGTAATACGAGCTGATTAGTCACACCACTTTGACAATGATATAGTTACTCGTGCCACCCGTGCATAACATAAATTTAGCGTTTTAACTCTGCACCAAAAGTTGAGAAATTAAGATATTTCACATCATAAAGCTTGTTAACATTGTTTTCTTTCGCAGAAAATCAAAAATGTACTCAGGGAACGACACAGTCGATTATCCCACACAATGGGCTCTGAATCCCGTGGCGTACCAGAACATGGCCAACGACCAAGTGGATTGGGCAGCATTGGCTCAGCAGTGGATACAGATGAAGGAGACCTGTCCTCCTGTGGCTCGGCCTGTTCCCCCAGCACCTCCTCCGCCCCCCGTTATGGTTCTACCAGGTATTATGTAAAACATTACACAGGCTTAGAATTAATATACAGTAAAACAAGAATATTAAGAAAAAAGTAATTAGAGTTGTTAAGAAAACACAAGCACATATAAAAATTGCACACGTTTAAGATTGTTAAAACATTATAAAGTAATAAATGGCGCAATGCATATTAATAAAAATATATAGAATGAACAAAACAGCAAAACGGGTTTCAATGAAATTAGACAAAGTTTTTTGAACAGTATAATTTCTAACACATTGAAAATAAAATTATATTTTGACTGTTTTCTTGCACAAAAATTGTTTGGACTCTCATATACACTCCAATTTATTTAGGGACTGGAAAAAATCTTCATTCATATAATTTTGTTCCTTATAAATCGCCTCACTTTGTTGATGTTAACTCATTAAAGCTTTTCCTGAATTCGGAAGCCTCTTAATTGAATAATTAACCTCTGCTTTTTACTTTTATGTCTTCTTTACTTTTCTTATGTAAGACATAGGCAACTATCTCATTGTCAGTTAATTTTCCACATTATGCTTTGTTGGAGATTTGCTGGTGGACAGATTGTTGCGCTTGTTGATTGATTCTTATGAATTTCGATGAAGCTAACATTATATTAATCAAAATAGTTCAAAATATCCATGTTTCTTTTGCACTGTGTGTTTACTTAAATACATTACGAAATTGAAATAAAAAAAAATCAATTTTTTGAAAATTCTAACTGTATATATAGCCTGCCCAACATAACTTGGCGTGCGGCAGGATTGGAACTAAAACCTGCCCCGCCCGCACCCGGCGGCAACCCCTCGCCCTGTACTTCAGTACAATTTTGTATTTGCTCGGAAGCTGTGACATCTTGATTACCAGTATACACTGAATTATTGTGTCCAAAACACCCAAAACAGTCCGGGGTGGTGCAAGAACAATTGCCAATGAAGTATTAAAGTTTTGCGAAGCTGAAAAAGCAAATAATGGACCGATATTACCGTCTGATAGTTTGACATGAGTTTGACAGATAGAGCGGCAGCCGTGGAGCGCGCTGTTACCCGACCAAATTTATATTGACACTGGTCACCGGACATTCAGTACATTATACATTGTGTAATAAATTTACAACCTGGCAACTTCTGTTTCGCGACAGCGGCGACCTCCCTCGCACGCCTAGTTATCGTGGTGGCACTCTAACCCCTTAAATAATTACATATATTAGCATTTTTCAGTAGGCAATTCATTTATTTAATAAATAATAATTCATGTACAATATAAAAAAATTAATTTCCTAATTATTTTGAGTTTGTATCAATCGATGTGTGCAAAAAGGAGAAAAAAAGTTTGTATATATCCAATTTATCCAATGTTTGATATATATCAAAAAATCAGATTTTTTGTATAAAAATCAGATTTTTTCAAACCCTGGTTGGATGGTGACTATGCTCCCGAAATATAATTGTACATACAGTAGATAATTTGCATCAACCTAATATTAAAGCAATTATTGACATAAAAAAATTAATCAATCATCATTATATGTATTGCCTTAGAAATGTGGTATCCCTTACTAGTGTTATCGAAGACAGAAATACGTAATACAAATAATACGAAAATTGCCTTAGAAATGTGGTATCCCTTACTAGTGTTATCGAAGACAGAAATACGTAATACAAATAATACGAAAATTGCCGCTCAGATGGTGAGCCAACCTTTCGGGTTTACTGATTAGTGATGGTATTTTAATTACACAGTAACCGTTATTTGAGATTTGTATCTAATTGTGTCAATGATTTTAACTGATTTTTTGCAATTCAGCGGGGAACCATTGCAAGACAATAGTTGTTACGGACAGGACAAAAGACCTGTTACTACCGACAGGCAGGTAGAATTATTAAATTCTGCAGTGGCATGGTTGCGTCACATGAAAGGGTAGATATCCCTGTGGCTACAGACGGGGTGGGTAACGAGCCTGCGTTACCCAAAACGGCCCTTGGATGGGACCGTAGCTAGCCATTCCGACATCGTCGAGAGTGAATACCATGTCTAAGTCGGTAACCTGGGCGCGAGGTCTGGATCGCGCAGCTGAAAGGGTGACTTGAGAGAAATTAGACTCTCAGAAATTACGTCCGCTGCTTCTGAATAGGCAAAGCCAATTGTTTCCTTTTAGTAGTGAATTCATTCAAATTTTCTTCACTAATATTTTGGTTTTCAGTTAATTTATTTCATTTTAAATTGTTCATTTTCCCAGGAATAGAGGGTGGTGAAGCCCCTATGGAAGTGGAGGGGGGAGATCTAGAACCTCCTGCTCCTCCGTCTATAGCACCGCAACAATGGAACAACAGCATCTCAGACAACACATGGGGAAACTCGTGGAATACATGGAGTTTGTATAATTTGATACATCATTAGGGATATGTGATTTATAGTATATCAAGATTACTACACATTTATCGGAAGTAATTTTGAGAAGACTGTTATTATAGTAGTAAAGACACACACTGACTGACTGGCTTAAGTAATCAATATAGAAAAACTTTATTATTTGGATACTCGAGGGACTGACACATATAAATGTAGATTTATGCAAAATGCTGCTATTTTTATTTATAATGACATCACAAGGCATGGCTATAATTATTTTAAAAAGATAAAGTTGTGCGATTTACAAAAATTAACATAAACTATAATAGATATCATGAAGTACACAAATAAATGTTTTATGTGACTGATTGAACTTACAGGACACATTAAACAAATGACAGTCATAAATGCATAGGGAACAATTATTTTTACCATGATTATATTTATGGGTGGAAGTAAAAAGACAAAGCAAATGAAAGAGGATTAACATATTTTGGTACGCTATGTTTCATAAATTTTTAGGTCAAACCCAAATTGTTGAGTTAAATTATTACTCAAATTTATTCCATTTATGTAAATTAGTCTAATGTTTAGACAGCATTCTGAATTCAGAAAACTTGAAAACATGTGGTACGTTCAATTAAAATACATTTTGCCGCGGCAAATATCCTTGTCAATAATTTGATATTTGCGCATATTTTAGCTGCATAGAAATCTGTTAAGATAATGAGAAATACTTTGAAACGTCTGTTAGATTGGGCAACTAAAATTTATATATAACCTCTGTGCGGATTTTTCCATTTCCCAAAGGCTTGCATATGTCTGTTGTGGGTCATCTATATCATTGTATCATCTATATCATCAATATATTTTTTTGGTCATAATATTTAAAAAGATATTGTTTTATAATGCAAGGGAATTACATGATTAATGAATTACAGGTGTTTTTGACTTAATGATAGTTACTTTAGTATGTAATTGATAATATTTACTGTGAAGTATTTGAACAATATCCAACTATGCCAAATATTCGATTAAAGGATTTCGAATTAACAAAATTTTACAGTATGCTGAAATAAAAAAATGACTTCTTCTTTCTCTTATTCCATTTCCCATTTCATTTAGGGTCGGCTCTCCTTACAAAATGACTATACATATATTTAAAACTACAATAAGACCCCGCTGAATGCGGGGGGAACTAGATTCCAATAAGATTCCAATAAGGCATCTTGACGGATTAATAATGGTGATGAGTGAAACAGAACAGAAACACAGTTTTATATAATTATAAAATATAACATTTTTATAAAATTTATTGTTAAATCCCTTTTTATTACATTAATTATAAACTTATTTATTGCTAGTATCAATTTTTATTCATATAACATTCATGATATTCGAAAAAAGTTTGAATAAAGAAGTTATGTTTGTGATGAGGAAGATTTTTCCTCATTTGACATTTTTTGATTCTTTATGAAGAAGTCCTTTAACATTGTTTGCCTTTACATTTCTGTTTCATTCAACACGGAATTGTCTTGTACTTCTATCAAAATTTTGTATAAATTGATCCATAATTTGCGTTACAGCGGCTGAACTTTTTTTTAGAAAAGTTTCTTTTGCTTTTGCTCATCTTCAGAAATGCTAATTTCATCATCTTCGTGCTCTTATTGTTCTACTAATTCTTTAAGATCCTCATTGGAGTCTTTCACCAGTTGTAACTTCCTATAATTCTTCAACTTGATCCTGCTCATCCATGCTCTAGTTCCATGATCACAACTGCTCTCACGGAGGGTAAAACAAAGAAGATAATACATACATATCACGATCAAAAATCAAATTGGGTGCCCATTCGTCCATTTCTAGTACAGTAACACTACGCCAAACACTGTTTCAGTTGCTGGCAACTAATGACAATTCTTTTTTTCATATCAGGTGGTTGGGGGTGGCCTCAGGCCCCCAATGCTGGAAGCAAGGCTCCCCTCATGCCGACACCGGAACCTCCTTACTCTGGATATTCGACGAC
Organism: Agrypnia vestita; assembly: GCA_016648135.1. Taxonomy (NCBI): domain Eukaryota; kingdom Metazoa; phylum Arthropoda; class Insecta; order Trichoptera; family Phryganeidae; genus Agrypnia; species Agrypnia vestita. The sequence continues at coordinate 20,166 of JADDOH010007292.1, read as the reverse complement.
AGACACCAACTTCTCAGGGTAAAATAAAACATGAATATAACATGTGCTGAAGATTTAATATCTGCTCTTAATATTTTATCCCATAACCATGTCAAATTGGTGATTGATGCCTTTCTGCCGTTGCCATTGGTCAATTTATACCGGGTCAGATGAACCCCTTTCTTTTTTGTAATAGCAATGAAATGCGCTACAGCAATACCCCATTAATTCAATTCGACGAACCCCGATGAATCAAAATTCTCCATAATTTAAAAATTTTCAAACCTACAAGTCCCAAAATGTTAATTTCAAGTTAATTTAAGTTTAACCCCGATAATTCGAAAACCCCTGTAATTTGTAATTAAAAATAATTTTTAGCTCCTTGCAGCATAAATCAATACGTTTTAGTTCACATAATTCAATTTTTTTTTGAAATTTGACAAAATTGAAAAAATATTTTGATTTTGTTCACAAATTTTATCAACAAATATGTCAATATCAGCTTTAGCAATAGAGATGTCATGATCTTTGTATTAGTATAATAAATATATGTTTTTATATTTATTATGCTTATACGAAGTATAATATAATAAAATAATATATTTTTGAAATGATTTCTTGAAATATGCAAAAATACAGACGTTTTTCTCAAAATAAATGGCTTTTTCATGAGTTGAATTTTGAATTAACGGGGTTCCACATAATACGAAATATTTTTTTGGGCAACTTGAATATCAAATTAATGAGGTTTTACTGTATTCACTTTATTATTGGGTTGAGATTATGGAAAAATGCCTTTCTGCAGCGAGATTGAGTTGACAACAATAGTATATAATATGATCATAATGCTGCATTCCTAATCTTTTAAATATTATTGTTTCCTATAATTTACTGTCATTTGTAATAATTATGCCATTGTGAAACACTTCTATAACACTATTGCAATTAAATTCCACAATATGCAGAAGTGCCAAAATGTTACTTTTTTTTATTGAATTTTTTTTTTTAAATTTATTTAATTGATAATACATATACATAATACTTTTAATACTTTATTACAATGAAGCTAGCAATATTAAAAATTCTTTTTTTTTTATATGTTATACCTCACCAAAAAGAATCAAAACTTCCTTTTCTGCTTATATATACACTTGAAGGTGATTTTTTATAACCTTAGAAGGAAGATATTTTATAACCTTTCCCATAGCTGAAGATAATAAATTGAATAGAAAAATATTCATTGTTTAGTTTTAATTTGTTTTCTGCCCCAGTTATACAACGTCAGCTGCACCTCAACCTCCCTTCACTACTGGCTACTGGACCAGTGAGGATGGTGGGGGTGAATCTCGCCCTCGTCCATCTCGCCGCCACTCTCCCCCTTCTGTGCCCCGCCACATCTCATCCTCCAGCTCCCGCCGCCCCCACCAACCTAGGGTGAGCGTTGTTCCTCACCCGGTACCCCCGCCAATCAGTATGGTGGAGGACACCACACAGACAATAGACGCAGCCAAGAGGAGACAACTGCCAGCCTGGATCAGGGAGGGTGAGAGACAAATTTTTTGATTGATTGTTGTGTAAAATTATTTCCCATTTACCTTGTTAATAAACCGCCGTGTTTAAATATATACAGGGTGTCCTGTGGCAGATTTAAGATTTGAAATTTAAATATTTACACAACCGTTAAATATTGCACGTTGCACGGAGGAGTCATGATGTCGCAGTGGACCAGTGTGCATCGCATGTTCGCAATAGAGGCATACTTTAAAAGCAACAACCCGTGTACCATTGCCCGCTGATGATTTTATCCATATTACAAAATTCATCATTTAAGTAACGCATCTTTTTTAAAAAAGAGAAGCAGAAAGGGGCGGAGACCCACCCTATCCCGGAAGTGTTATGGAAGAATTTTAAACACGGATATTCACCCTTATAAGATTGAAGTGATTACAGAAAAAGTCTTGTGAGCTTTTTAATAATTCCATTAATGTGAGAGTTCCATCGAAGATTTTCATCTATTTCCACTCCAAGATATTTAATGTTTTTCATTATGTAATTGTTGATTTTTGCATTCATGTAATTTGAGAGTGTATTTTTTACCAGGTTGTCCTCTTCAGTTTATTGAAAAAGCTAGATATTTAGTTTTACTTATGTTAAGCATAAGCCAGTTCTTCCTTAGCCAGTTTTGAAGTAATGTGAGTCCACATTCAGCTTCTTTATATGAGTCCATCCAGTCCCTTTAATGGAATGATAAAACGGTATCGTCAGCAAAATTAATTATGTCTCCTTTGATGGGAAGTTTGGTAATTTCGTTTATATAAATAAAAAATAAAATTGGTCCCAAAACACTACCTTGAGGGCACCGTAGTTTATTGAAAGAGGTTTACTTTTTTGTTGGCAAATTTGTACTTGTGTTCGTCCTGATAAATAAGTCATCAGTAAATTTAGTTTTGCGTCAGACATCCCAATTTTTTTTTGAGTTTTGTGGACAGAATTTTATGATCTATTGTATCAAATGCTTTTTGCAGGTCTATAAATATGGCCAAGCATTTTTTGCAATCATCTATATTTTTTATGGCTATTTTTATAAAGTTTTCAATGGCGTCAAAAGTACCCAAGCTTTCCCGAAATCCATATTGTGTCAGGGATAATATTTTATTGCATTCCAGAAAATGGACGATTTGCTTTTTCAGAATTTTTGAGAAGGTGCTCGCAACCTTTTTGTCTTGCAAGGAATACGTAAGTAAATACGCTCGTGCAATGTTTATCTGATATGAGGTTTGTTCATGTCATGCTCTCGTATTGAAATAGCATGATCTATCGACGCAATTCGACACTTTTGACAGTTTGAAAAATGGATGACCAGCCTTAAACTTATTTATTGTCCATTATGTTTTACAAGATTTTACTAATAAACACTTTGGGCATTTTATATCTTGTCCTTACCAGCCCAAAGCTTATCTGTAACTGACTCCTTAGTTTTTTCTTTCGCTGTGTTATCATAATATCTCTGATTTAAACTTCTAGGTCTTGAGAAGATGGAGCGCGAAAAGCAAAAGCAACTGGACAAGGAGCGTGAACACAAGGAACGGGAAAATTATCTCCGAATGAAGAGATTGGAAGAAGAACGTTCCTTGCAAGATCAACCTGATGATGGTGTCCCCCGACTTCCAGCCAAAAGCAAATTCGTAAGAATGTTCCAACCTCAAACATTTTTTTTAATTTAGTAAATTTATTTTTCTTTGTAATGTTATTAAAAACATTAATGTCCACCGTTTTAAATAATTTAATGAATTTTGATTAATTTTAATAACTGTAACATAAAATTATTTTAATTTTTATCTGTTTTATATTTATATTCTTTGAAATCAATCAATTGATTTTAAGTATAAATAACTGTAAATGTGATTGCATCATTTGACATATTGCAGGACACTGATAGTGAAGGATCTGATGTCGAAGACAAAATAGAAAAAGAAGGAGAAAAGATTGATGCAGAAATAAAGGTACCCCCACCTTTACTCCAAAAGTCTCAGGAAGAAATCATGCAAGATGTCGTAAGTATATTTTATGTTGCTGACCAGGTTTCGCAAATGGCTGTGGCTTCGTCGGGGTATTTATGATCGATATTCGTGAACGATACAATATTGATGGTGTGTGCCTACGCAGTGGCGGGGCCTGGTCGGTGGCAGCGTGGAGATAGAGTGGTGTTAGGGCGGGGTTATTATTTTGTCAAATAACGCCGGTTGTATCAAGTTGGATCAAAGTAAGCGTTCGTTTAAAGTATAGATTTTTGCGCTCTCCACCAATTACACGATCCATTTTCGTAAATATCTATGATTTAAAGGAACGCTTACTTTAATCCAACTTGAAAAAACCGGCCCTTAGTGCTTTAATACACCACACTAAAAATTGACACTGAGGTAGGAGGGAAGGGATGGAAAAAATGGTGAACATAATCATAACAAAGAATCCTTAAACCTGCCAACAACAGGTCGTAAGCTCTGCGGCTTGTATCTTCTTCCTACTCTTGTGTGCTTGTTTATTTTTTTTTCATTGTTACTGATCTTGTGCATGTTTAGTTTGTGAGGTTTTTTTTTTACAAATTTTGTTACATATTCCTACAAAAAAAAAACTCCACCGTGACCAAAAGAGGTTTGAAAGAGACTAAAATTGGCGCTGACTGAAAAATTGGATTCCTGTTTTGATGAAAGATGATGAATATAACTTCATTGATAAATTTCCACCAGCAATTACACAAGAAAATGTTTCAGAAGATGGTCCTTCTGTTAGCTATATTAGTGTTCCATCCAAAAATAATGCATATAAGAATAAAGAGAACTAATATATCAGCACATATGCATTTAGTTCCGGTCAGTCGACAAGTCTTGTATCATAAAGTGTATATTGAATTGATACTAATATAAAAAAAAACAAAACCACTTTGTGACTTATTTAATGTCAGTGTAAAAATGGAGTCCAATATGACATATTTATTAAGAAATTTGAGATTATTTATTTAGCTTTCACAAGCATAAAATAGGGCCGCTTGTGGATATGTCATATACGTACTAGATTAGCTGTCAAAAGATTAATGGATGATGAGTGAATCTCAGATTTTACATTTTCCCACAACTTCCCACAATTCAAAGTTTGCTGTGTGAATTATATATGAAAGTAATGTATGACAATAAAGTATAATTATAAACAATAAAGTATGTGCAACTCAATTTTTTTATTTGTCTTCCTAATTATAGACTTATAAAAATGATATTAGCAAGTTATTTTATGTAAATGTTTTAAACAAGTTATTTTTTGTTAACAACATTAAATCCAAACAAGACACAGGATATTAAAAAGAGCTAGGTTTAAAAGGATTAAACTAATTGATTTCAAAAGCTTTGTGCTGTTGCGATATAAAAGAAATGTTTAAAATTTAAAAATTATTTATGGTTTCATTAAAACATCTATATATCATTCTGTCATTTTGAGTGTTCCATTAACATAGCTGTCACACCAACAGATTGTGTAAAATATTCTAAATTTTCAGATGCTGACAGTGCGGAGAACTCTAACGGAGATTCTGCTCGATGTCACAACAGAGCAGATATTATCTGTATGCAAAGAGGAATTGTCAAGGAACAGGTCACAGCCACAAGGTATCATTGTTGTTAACCAAAATCCATTGAACGCATCTTACCAGCGAACGACCTCAACCACAAATGCAGTGTTTGCAGCAAGAACTATGAAAACCTTTGCGAGAAAATATTCTCCACTGGTTACACGATTCTCTGTGATGTTTAGTTACTACTGTAGTGCCATGGAATTGCTATGTAACATTTGTACTACTATTGATGTGCTCCGTGGATAACATAAACTGCGATGCATCACTTTTGTGTCGATGTGATGTAGCTCTAGGAAGTCTGTGATAATTGTTGTTCCTATTTAAATGTTTACATTTATCTTCTCTAATTGATTATTAAATTTAAAGAATTATGTACAAAAGCTTGTTAATGAAAAATATTTTATTAATGACTCATATTTATAAATAAAACAAGACATGCGAGTCATTCTTGCAGTCCGCCAAAACAAATCATTGAACTTTTTAAGTTGAAAGGTTTTTTTAATATATTATCGATCATATGTTTCTCACATGTGGTTTATAGATGTTCTGGTTTCAGGTATGCCTAATTTCAATGTATTTTTTGTTCACTAAACGTTTATATTTATATGAAAAGCCACGCGTGCGGCATCTATGGCTAGCAAGTCGCAGGCTTTGTCAGCCATTGGTGGAGGACTCGGTAAGTTGTATTCTTAATCTTCTGCCTTAGTTTAATTCCCTTATTTTACACATTTTATTTTGTTTTCTTACACATTTCATTAATATTCATATACATAATGGAATTTGTAACGCAAAACGGTGGATAAGTATTCATTTTTAAACAGTCCACTGTATTTTCTGGATTTATCTCATCCGTCATACATTCAATTTTATAGCAAACACATTGACTGTTTAAAAAAGATACATTTACTTTCAAACTAACACGAGTCACTATTTATCTTCTGTGAAATTGTTCTAACCAAATGTAACACAAAAAATAAATCATTAGAATATTTAAACATTTTTTTTGTATTTAAATGCTTGTTTTATTGATTCTATCCCAGTTTAAAAAATATGTATGATCCATGTGACACGCTTTCATTCTTCTAAATTGTAAAATGCATATACAATCTCAAGGATTTTTTTATAAATATGTGCAATTTTTTAATAATTTTGATTAGACAATCTGTTATTCTGCCATTCGAAAAATTTTGGATATACCTCGTCTAATATGTAATAATATTGGTTATTAAGTAAGTACAGGTGGGTCATAAGTTTTTGAACTTTTAAGAATTCATATTAAAAAACTACAGGTTGTATGAAAATGAATGTTTATTTCACTGAAATGGTTGTTTTGTCAAAATGTTCATCCCGCCCCTGATATTCCTCAAATCTGGCATTTAGGTTTTGAAAACCTATGACGCAGAGTGCATGTTGGCTATCTCTTGACTAATGCGATAAGTTGGATATTGTGGCTGGTTTATCCAAGTAAGCATGACTTTTGAGATAAACCCCATGATAAATGAAGAGGCATCAAATCTGGACTGCGGGGAGCCATGCGATGTCACCTCTACATTTCCTTCACCGCCGGTATAGTCACATGGCTTCAAACCGGTTTCCTTGAACTTCCTGAGCGATGATTTAATTAAATCATGGACAGTCTCAGAACATTGATTGACAATGTGTATGTAATTGGCAATGAGCGCAAAACAGGCGCAGAACAATTACTGTTTTACTCAAAACGTGCATTGCTACCCTGTGAAGCAATCCATTATGTTTTTAATTTCCAAGGACCAAACACCCTTCCTATGTACAGTTCCCGCACAGAAGTTATTTAAGCCTGTTTAGGGCCAAAAAAACATAGATAAAATAGAGGCTAGGGCCAGAGATTTTCTGAATTTTTTGTGATTTTTCTTTTTACGAAAAAAACATGAAAACATGCGTATATTAAAAAAAAACACACACACACATTCATATTATTTTGTCGTAAGTGTCGAAATGCCATGATTTTTTTATCGTTTAAGTAAAAAAAAAATTTTTTTTTGAATTCCGATAATGTTGCCAGCGCAACATTTTCCGAAAAATAATAATTAATTTTTATTTGTTTATAAGAGACAACAGTACTATTATTATTTGATGCCTATCTAATAATCTCCTTCTGTGTGGTATATTTTGTTGCACGGCACGGCACACAACGGAACATCGCACTCATAACACATAAATATGATACACTTTCACACACACACATATTTCAAATAAACGCAACAAATTTGCGTGTATTTTTGTTAATAAATCACTGTATTCAATTGAATCATAAACCAACAAAAATTGACAAATATCGCAAAACATATCGTATATATTTGTGTATACGTGTACAAATAAATCGAAAATCAAAAAAAATAAATTGTATTTCCCGCGCACTTTGTGCATGACCTTGAATGATGGAATATTTGAATTTCGATTGCGCAACACGCATTCGGGGCGTCATCTAAAACTATTCTGTACGATTTTGACGGCAGAAAAACTTCTGTTTTGATTGTTGATTTCAAATATAATCAGTGATGTTTTTGAGTTGAAAATGGAACGACAGGTCACCACGGGATTTCTCTACTGGGAAAAAATCACATTTTTCAAATTCGATACGTGGCCGACGAGAAATAATTAATTACGTTCTGGACGCACGGGTGCGGCCTGGCCCGAGAGAGATTAAAAAGTGCAAAAAATTATGACCCACCCTATACATATTTAATACTTGTTAAGAAAATTTTTGTTTTAATCGGTTTTTGAAAATTACTACACATGTGCATTACAACCTTTATCCGAGCAGTTTACTAATTCTATGGATGACTATAAACTGGACACATTACCCTTATGAAATTTAAAAAAAACAAGCAGACCATTTGATAGTCCCACAAGAATAATCCACCAATCATTTAGCTGCAACACTTATGATGTTGAGATGTTTTTCAAAATATCGAAATTCTGACATTTGTTTCACATTGAACTGACATGCCTACTCAAATGATGATTTATAATCGAGAGTCCAAAAAATGATTTGTATTGAATAGAGCCATGTGATGAATTTTATTTTCAAAAAGCAAACTGTCAATAACCTTCAGTTTTTATAAATTTTTCTACATCATTACAATATGAGGATTGTGCCAGGGTTGGGAATCTATGGAGACAGCAGCGACAGTGGCTCCGACTCTGAAGATACCGGGCCAAGAACACCAGACAACAGGCAGAGGGAAAGGAGTGAAGATATTACAGATGGTCAACTTCAGGTATTAAATCAATTCTTTTAAATATTGACTCTCATGTTAGGTAGGTAATACAAATAAATCAAATTTCCTTAATAATAATAATTTTTCAGATAAAAATATAGTATACAATTTATTATTGCATTTCTTATTCATATGTTAATTGACCAAAAGAAGAAATGATGTTTAAAAAAATATTATATATTAGGTGCAATATTCCCTCTATGATGAGTGTGCGCGAAAAACCAAAAAGCTGTCCAAGCCAAATCACCAATGTGCGAGCGCGACATCATTTTTACCCTTACATCAATGTCATATTTGAATATGAATTATAAAACTCAGTATTTTAATTTATTCTATAAAAATATAATAATCATTATTTTGATCAATTTTATTATTAGGTCTATAAAAAAATAATGATATAAGAAAAATAGTCATTTATTTTTTATTGAAAATTGAACAATCGTTAAAATCCAAAGCAAAAGAATTTATAAACACTATACATTGATAAAAAAGAAAAAGTTATTTTTCAAAATAATTAAAACATCAAAGTCTTGTTTTATTTATTTTCTCTAAATAAAAATTTAATTCAAAACTCAAAAATGCCTTCAAACATAAATCTAATTAATGATTCTTTTTATGGCTATATTTTTTCATGGCATTCTTTGTGGTGAATCAAAACCTTATACACTTCAGAGGTCAATATTCGAAGTGGAACATCTAAAATTGTCATTGAAGATGGAGTTGCAGAAATTGAGGTCAATTCAGAAATGTCAATTCAAACATAGTCCGGTGTTCAAAGATCCATATAAAAAAACGGGAAGATTCAGAAACACAGTATGTACAAATATGGCTAGCACATAAAAAGGAACAATGCATACCTGTATACCACCAAAAATCACGTGAGGTTAAATTAATGCATCAGGATGAAAAATTAGGAATCACTCTCTATATGGTCTCGATCTAGCATCATCTGATTTGATTTGATCATTGTAGCCTTATTTATATGGGAGAAAATTTAATAGTGTTAGTGAAATAAAAACGGCCTCAATGGAGTGTTTTGCATCAAAGCCTATGGGTTTTCACAAATGATTGAGTTAGGTCACATCTTTCGACAGAGAACAAATTTTTAGTAGAGCTATTTATAAATTTATTTTCCTTCTAACTTCTTAATTTCAAAAAACATTATTTTTTGGGTACACCTAATATGTCTCAGTGAAAATTACTTTTTTAGAAATTTGTTACTTTCCTCAAAAACTCCCAGATATTGATTATCGATTAGGTACGATAGATAAGTAAATAATAATATAATTATGTCATCACAAAATAATTTTGCTATATTTGAAGAAAAAATAATATTATGTTTAACTTAATATCTTCAGTTGTCTTTTGTCTGGTTTATCAAAAAATACCTTAATTAATGTTATATTGATTCTATTCTCAGGAGACAATCAGGCGGCGTAAAGCGGAATTCGAGAAAACTACTCGCGAGATTGAAGCAAGAATAGCCGAGGAAGAAGCATCATTGCGGAGGCACCGCAGGGCATCCCCGGGCACTCCAAAATCACCGACCCCCAGGGCAGTCACCAAACCAACGGAACAGGAAGGCTCCACATCTGACGGTGAGGGTACCACAACCAACAATAGGAAAGAACAGAATAACTCGCACCATAGTAAGTCTCAGTTTGAGTATCTATGTAAGGTGATTGCTAACACAGAGCCGATCTGCTGATATGAATTCAAAATTCAGAAATGCTAACAACCATTGTGCGGTAGTTTACGGAAATTATTATTTATTTTAATTTAAACAACCGAAAGCATTTTTATGGATTATGATTTTACCAGAGATAATATATGTAGTTATCTAAAGATTCGTTAGTATGCATCCTCTTATGTAAAAAGATAAATGCTTTTGAATGTTTTACAGAGAAATTCGTCAACGAGAGCACACCACCCATCGCCGACACGAAGAGGTCTACGTTAATTTCAGAAAAAATCTTCAAAAGCGAGCGGAAGACCCGAGATAGTGCTGAAAAAAGAATAAAAAATCAAGATGCGGTTGAAATTGAAAGAAAGTACAAAGCTTCGAGGAAAGAGCCCAAAGAAAAAGATGGTAAGAAATACGAAAATATAACTGAGTCACCTGAAAAAAGTAAAGCAAAATCACCAAAAAGATTGAAACGGGAAGAAAATGAAAGTGGCAGTTCTTCCGATTCAAGTGATTTGAGCAGCAGTGGGAGTGATTCATTTTTAAATGATTCACAGAAACAAAAAAGCAACCAAAGTGGTTCCAATTCGTCTGTCAGTGCCAATTCTGTTTCTTCTGATAATTCCAGTTCAGACAGTGATACGGAAAGTGTCACAAAGAAACCAAGCAAGAAGAAGAAAAGGAAATCCAGCAGTGAAAGAAGAAAAGCAAAAAAGTCTAAAAAGGATAAGGGCAGAACAAGAAAGGAAGACAGACATAAATCTTACAAACATGAAAGAACAGAAACAGATAAATTTGATTTAAGTGATAAAACCATAGAGTCTGCATTGAGAAAAAGAGACTATGAATACAACAGGCGAGACAGTGTAGCTGGAGAGAGCCACAAGAGTAGTCGGCACTCCACGCAGACTCCTGAGAGGATATCGCATAAATCTAAATATTCTCGAAGGTCTCGCTCTAGAAGTGAAGAAAAGCAATATAAAAAATATGAAAACCGTAGTAAAAAATATGATGAAGAAGGACGCTCAAGAGACTACAGATCCAGAGAAAGAAGAGATAGATCTAGAGATAGAAGGGGCAGGTCGAGAGAAGGAAGGGGTAGATCCAAGGACAGGAGGGGTAGATCGAGAGAAGGAAGAGATAGATCCAGGGATTGGAGGGACAGGTCGAGGGATGGACGAGACAGGTCGAGGGATGGGCGGGACAAGTCTAGGGATGGCAGGGACAGATCCAGGGATAGGTCTAGAGAAGGGAGGGGCAGGTCCAAGGATCGGTGGGATAGGTCACGGGAAGGACGAGATCGAGAAAAAGAAGACAGGAAGGATAGGAGGGAAGGACGCTCTTATTACTATTGACCCGGTGAGGATGTCTCGAGGTGAACTCCCATTCCAGAACAAGGTGGTCTTTTATTCAAAAAATTATTATCGTTTTATGCTGCTCTGCAAACTGCTTCTTCCATGTTGAGAAGATGGTTGTTTTGAATCACGATCACCCATTAATTGCTGCCAAAGTACAGTGCTGCAGATGTACCTGTGTCGTTTTGATATTAGGCTCGAATTGGAATATTCCCTAATAATTATCCTATTGATTTAGATTGTTCTAAACTAGCATTATTATTCATTTAAGTTTGGATACATGTGCCTAATTATGCCTGGAAATCAACGTGGTAATAAATTATTGGATATCATTTTAGCCTCCGAGATATCATTCTCAAAATGTCCTGTTAAATGTTTCATTGTTAATTACAAGCAACTTATAAGTCTTCCCTCTATTGGTCATTAATTCTGACACGTTTCGGATAGTGGTAAAGTCACTTCTGATAGATATATGAATTGAATAAAATCCCAAAAAAATAATCTCGTTAGTACATAACAGGCTTAGTAAACTTTCTTTATGATCTTGTACAGTCGAGTCAGCTAATTCAACAAGATTTCAAGGTAAAATATTTTTGCCTGGAATGACATTTGTCACGTCAATTTTCATCCCCTTCAATTAAAGATTTTTATTTCAAATACTTGCACAAATCTATTATGTGGCCATTTTTATTTCAAAAAGTTTTAACAGCTATTCACAATATCCGAAATATAAAATATATGGATACAAAATGTTATCCTCAAAAGTGGACATTCCCCACAGGACTAGTGGAGACCTGCAAAATTAGTTTTTACATTCTGGGATATTTTAATGTCTTGAAAGATTCACTTTTGAATGCGAGAGGTTTGTAATTTATTTTATTTTGAGTATTCGACAACGCTGCGAACTACGCTTATAGAATATTTATAATGTTAGTAATAATTGTAGTAGTGAATAAAATGCCTTCGTACTGGTGTTGTGACTTGAGTATCAAGTGCTGTTACTATTTATCTTTTTCAATCATAAAGAAATATCAAATCTTGTTACCGTAGACTATGAGTAATTCTTCCAAAATTATTTTAATAAATACCCCTTCCTGCACTGTCCATGATAAATGCGTTTAGGTTTATTGTTTTTATTAGTTTGTGAGTTATGGACTTTTTGAAAAAAAAAATTTATCAGACTAATAAACAGCTGCCTTTCTTGTATCTCACTCAAGATACCTGCATAAGTGCTAAAATAAACACTTGTAATTTTTAGGGACAACATTTTATTCGATTCCTGGATGTTGAAATCCTTATGTTTTTCAGAATACATACATTAGTTTCTGTTCATCAATTTAAAATTTTATTTTCTGTTTGGCAAATACGGCATTTTCACCATGATTTTAATTGTAATATAATAACATTTACTTCTTAAATATGGTGCTGCGAGACTATCTAAATTTTCATCCTGCGTAGGTAAAGCCAAAAAATAAAATTTTGCAACATGAATTTTTTTGTTATTGTGTTATTGTTTGTTTACAGGTGACTTCACTGGATTTTTTTAAAACATCATCATTTGTTGGGCAAGATTGTTTTTTTAATTTATTTGAGAATTGAATAAATTTATGAATTGAATGTGATCATTGTAAAATAAAACAAATACAATAATGTATTTCTCCATTTTATTATTAAACACTTTAATCAAACACTGGCTTTTGATTTCATTTAATTATTGATGTATAACATGAATGTAAAATTTGGTTGAACCCGAACCGACATCTCAATCTTCACATGATAAATATAAAATATTATATCCGTTACGTAATGAACGAAATGTTCATTCATTTTAATACAAATGAGATTTCACAGAAATCTTGGTATGTATAAAATCATTATTTACAAATTGTTTTTCTATATACAAATAAATCATTGTTAAACTGCCATTTCATTAATGACAAAATCATCAGTAACGAGGCGTACCATGCAAGGTTTTCTTGTGGAATCTGTTTTCCAAGTTTAATTTAAGTTTTCAAAGAATTGTTTAGTTTACCTGTTGCTCTGTTATTCTGTATAAATCAACATAGTTGACTTATCAAGATCGATCTGGCAGATTAGGTTTTATATATGATTGGCTAGTCAAGTATACATTTGTATTTACTGGCAGTATGTGCTTTCAAATACATATATGTATACAATTACTATATATTCTTTATTAATACAACTTAGGTTTGTGCCAACAGGCCAGTTAGGCAATTCTGATGAAAAATATGAGTAATACATAATTACAATTTGCGAAAAGCCTTTCTAATTTAGATTACTGAAGTCTTCAATATTTGCAATTTCTTTTCAAAGGCAAAGCAAACGGCTAAGTATGTGTATGGATCTACCTATATGACTTCTGCATGAAATATACATATATGACTTCTGCATGAAATATACATATATGACTTCTGCATGAAATATACATATATGACTTCTGCAAATGGACTTTTCTTGCATGCATGCACCATGTAGAAGTTAGGAACAACCAATTTATCAAAAATTGTCACAGTGCATAAGAACGCAATTAGTTAGCGAATGTCCATATAAATAAAATCACAGCACAACAATATTAGCAAAGAATATACATATCCTTATTGAGACATTACTTAATTATATAACAGAACTATTACAATGTTTTATGTAAAACCAGCACCAAGCTAGCTACAAATAAAAACATATTTAAAATAAGATTTCAAAATAAAAAATAGTGGATGAGAGATAATTTTTCATTGATTTTATAAGGCTTTGAAAGAATTTTGTGCTTAGCCCGACATCTCGGAGGGACTTCATCACATGAGCTGCCTTCAACATGATCAATGTTTGGATTTGCCATTTCATATTTTTGTCCAATCAAATCAAAGAATCTTGTCAAATACAATTAATTTCTGCACTTTCAGCTTTCTACTAATATTTTCAGAAATATTATTCAAAATTAAAGAAATTACAAGTTTCAATGCCCAAAAAATATTTTTAACACTAAAAAATATGTCAATGCCAAGTGAAAAATGATATATTGTATGCATAATTATGATAATTTGTATACATTTAATGAAATTTTTCCTATAGTTTGGTTATGGTGTGAAAAAAATGGAAATATACAACTGTACTTTTCAATTTGGCTGTTGGTTTAATTCCATCGAAAAAAAAATTGTTTTGTGACTAGTTCTAGACACTTGCTTTACCATTTCAATGTTCACCTAACCATTCCAGTACTGAAAACTGAGTTGACATTGCTTCTGATTATGTGAATATCTCTGTAAATACAAGAGATGGAAGCTACAGGGCTCACGACCCGTCGTCGGCAGGTGTAAGGATCCTTTACGTTAATTACATTCACCATTTCTTCTATCTCCTTCACCCCTTAAAACATTTTTTTTTGTATTTTGTGCATTAAATTGAGGAAAACAAAAACCCCTGTCCCAACACCACTCTACCCCCGCAACACCATCGACCGGGCCCCACCAAGACTGCCGTGATCTTCATATTTTGGGTATTCCTCCGTAATATATTAAAAAAAAAATACAATATTTCTCAAAGAAACTGACCTTAATTTTTCAATATATGTAGGTATTATAGGGGGGAGTGGTACGAGGAGCGCAATGTGTGCTGTCATTCGTGATGACTGATATTTTTTCTCATTTTTTAGTACTTTATTTTTTTTAAATATTTTTTTTTTTTTATTAACGCCCCTCAGGGCTTTTACAAACAATAAGGTAAAGTGTACATTAAATGAACTAATACTTTTACACAATATTTGAATATATATTCACTTATTTTCACATCAATAAAAATATTCATATTTATACGATTTAAAAGAGGAAAAAAAATCTACATGTACACTGAATTCACAGCACCGGAACGCTCGTTTCAATTTTAGCACTGTATGAGAAAGGTTAATTCCGTGGGGATTGAATAGAATATGGTACTGTTGAGGCCACATACCATCCATTTATATAGAATTGCAGAGATAAAAATGCATGTTTGCCTCACCACGTCAAAACTCAGCATTTATACACTCAATTACTATTGACGCCCACTGAATACAATTACTTAATGATTTTGACTAATATTAAAAAGATTTTCGACTGAAATGCACCGGAAAAACCGAATCATTATTTTGATGTCGTCAAATACCCAAATTCCATACAGGAAAAAGTAAGCACCTCATTGGAAAATTACAAAAAATAAAGATCAAATGTACAAATTTGTCTCATGAGTATGTTTTTTTCAATAAATATGGGAAGGTTACATTATTCAACATATTTATTCATACCAATTTTCACATGGTTCTTTAGGGTTGAAAATATCTGAAGAAGCAAAAGTGCAAGGTTTATGAATGTGGAAGATGCAAAGCAAGAATGTGATACGGCAGAGTGGCAAGTATACACTTTTTTTGTTTTCTGGAGTTTCAGGAGAAATTATGAAACCTAATTATGTTGCCTGGCAGTGTGATGAGGAGATTGTGTGAGAAAAGTTCAAAATAAATGTACGTCCTTCTATAAAGGTAAAATAAAAATTTAGAAGATTTGCATTTTCAAAATGTGATGAGAGATTAACAATATTTTGTGTGTCTGGAATTATAAATAATTTATTCTAATTTACATTTTGACTTAAAAAACCCAGTGGAGTCATTTTATGTCTCAGAAGAAAATAAAGTATGAATCTGAAGTTTATTGTTACTGCTAATATTTTTTTATTGCAAACAATAAAGATCTAATTTAATTATATATCTACAAAATAATTCAGTGCTTGTGATTGCATTGTTGTGGCCTGTGACCATAGATGAGATTTTCATCCATAGATAATCTCTGAAACGGATTATGTTCCTATGAGAATTTCTTGGCTTTCATAATCCACCGTGTACACGCTACATTTCAGATTCGAGCACCACCTTGCCTCGCGCCTCGCTTCACATTTGTGGTGTATGGATGAAAAATCACCACTATCCATATGAAGCCCATATGGATAGTGGCAGTTTTGCATCTATACGCCACATTTATTGTACGTCAAATGTCTACCCATTGACCGTTGATGTTCATTGCCTCCATCGGTGAATTTGAATCTGCATTAAAGCAGCTGTCAAATCATAATACATATATGTACATGGGTTGGTTGTACCAATGTCATGTAATAACCTGTTGATCTGCAGATCAAAATCTCAATACATATATGTACACGGTACTGACATGATTTATCTCTACTAAAACTCTGAAACATATCTCATTGCGTTTCATACTGTGAACACAAGCATTTAAATTGACCATGCAACCTTGTTATGAAATGCATACCATTACAAAATTATACATCATTGCCAGCTAATATTGTATGTATGTAAGTTGAGTACTTTTGCCACATAATAATGCATGAATAATAAAAATGTGATATAAAAAAAAGATGTCATTACATCTAAAAAAAATTAATTTATATGATTCCATCACTCTGTTGTATCAATTCGCACCAATAATGTCTATCGAGAAATACGTTCAAGCCATGACCATGCAAATAAATAGTAGTTAATATTATATAAACATCCAAAACATTTTTCGTTAAGACGTAGGAATGTATTGATTTACAATATAAGTGTGATAAAATAATAATTTTCAGATAGTTTTTCGCTACATAAATATATTATAACCTTTGCAAAAAAACAAATTTGTAAATAAATTTTTGTTATAAATAAAAATCTCCCAACTTAGTTTTCAAAGTGAATCTGTTTTCTGACAATATGGGTATTCGCTTTAAGAAGCATGAAAAGTCTAACTTAAAAACTACAGATGGTTATGCTTACAGTATAATAAACACTCCGAATTCTTAGTAAATCAATAAAAACAATTAACAATATATTACTATTTCCCAAACCTTTGCTCACATCGTCCATAATTTTGCAAAACTTTTACGAAATTCTCTACTTTAACAAAATGGTGGCTACCTAGACTAAGGAATTCGGTTAATCTAATATGCCACGGTAACATTCCATTCGTCCGGCATATTTTTCCACAATAAATTGCCAAATTTGGCTCGGGAAAAGATGGATATATATTGCACAACTGCTTATCTAAATAATCCACGTCTACGAGATTTGGATCTAGGGATCCATTTCTCACATCATCACAGATGTTTCTTACAATTGAAACAATTCTTTCTTTGCCATCCTCGTTGGACAAGAGATTGACTGTTATTTTATTACATATCCCATTCTTGTAGCCATTCATCTCTGGCTGCTTCGCCCACTTGATGTGACCGGGAATCTTTTCTTTAAACTTTTGAACGGCTTCAAATAACATGTCTTCATTTTTATTTAGAACACCTGAAACAAAAATATGAACATTTATATAAGATAACGATTGGAGAGCTCGCACTACTGCACCGACAAACGATCTCCATTCTATTTTTCAAACATAATTGTCTCATGATTTTATCTGCAACCTGATTTTCAACTGTAGTGACAAAGTAATTAAATATCATTGAACACTTTTGCATGAATATCTGTATCTAATGCAAAGATGCATATGGAATTATATTCGGATATGGCAGTTGGCAGTACATTAGCTACTTTTGCAGGGGGAAGAACTCACAGATTAGAGGTACCGAGTGAAGGTTATAAGGACTTATCTGATTTTAACCAACAGCAGCCTTACCTTCTCACCTGGTGCCAAAAACAAGCTAAAAGTGGGCCATCCTACTTGTATAGCAAGGCTTGATCCACACTATTAGTCCGCTCTCGCTTTAACAAAATATTAATAATATACACTGAACAATGAAGACATTCACGCTATCTGTCCCACTTCAGTCTCGGTAAAATCACAGTATAGTATGGAAGAATATTTAACTGGAGCGTGAGTGGGCCGATAATGTGGATCAAGCCTAAATTACATTATTATTTTTAATTATTTTCAAATGCCTTTCCTTTTTTTGTATTAAATGTAAGGCTGGCAAAAGAGGCCAACTGACCAAATACTAAAAGATTTTCCTATTAGAAGTCTAAACAATCAACAAATCTGCATGAGACGATGTATGAATGCGGATGAGATTATGTGTCGAGACTAACTGAGAAGTGTAGCGCTTTATCGTCTTTGCCTACTCCCACAGAAAAATGACATAATGGCAAGTTAGTTAATTTACTTGGATATATATGTATTTTTAAACAAAGATATTTTTTCAGTCTAGATTTTTTTAATTATAACAAATCACAAACTAAATATTTTAAGACCTTCTCCATTTGTTTGTTTTTTTTACATCCAATCGCTTTTCTACACTACAAAACACCTAATTTTATTTGCTTTACAGTAGATTATAATAATTATAATGATATAGATTCTCACGGGTTGAATATAAAAGAGGTAAATTTTCTCAGTTATCCCGCGTCAGCTGGTCCTGAGAAGGACCGTTGTACTCCCAATGTTTCAAACAGATCACACATCTTCATCTTAAGGGGGGTGACTTGTCACTGAAGCGTCGCTCACGTTTGCAAACAAAATACTACCAAATTATTTTAATTAAATTTACTTGGCTCTGAACTGTCAGCCTTAAACAATGTGTATATTGAATGCTGGTGAGATTAGAATATCCAGTCATTGCTGTCAAAGTGTCGCCATCCTCAAACCAGATAGGTATGTCATTAGTATATTTTGTAAATAAAATAAACATTGTGCATTTTAACATTTGTTTT
This sequence comes from Agrypnia vestita, assembly GCA_016648135.1. Lineage (NCBI taxonomy): Eukaryota > Metazoa > Arthropoda > Insecta > Trichoptera > Phryganeidae > Agrypnia > Agrypnia vestita. The sequence continues at coordinate 1,073 of JADDOH010007292.1, read as the reverse complement.
CGGAATTTACTCATTTTATGAGATAAGGAATTGAGTAACAGTTACCGATATTTGTAAATAAATTTTTAAATAAATTGACTCATATTGTACAATCACTTAGATAAAAAATGCCTAAAGGCCAACATTCAATGCGTTTTTTACTAAAATATTATTTTGTTATTCATATACCTATTTCAGAAGATACATCATACATCTTTTTTCAATAACCAAACTTACACAAGATTTTAATACAGTAAAACTCCGTTATTCAATTAGAATTCTGACAACTCGAAATTTTTAGAACACATAAGTCATAAAATGTTAATTTCATAGTGATTAACTAACTAACTAACTAACTAACTAACTAACCATCACGCCGTTTCCCTGCAGGGGTAGGCAGAGAGGATTGAACGCCACACTCTTCTATCCTGGCACACCACTTTTGCTTCGGCCACATTCATACATCTTCTCATACACGTTCTACGATTGTTGCGGCTTTTAACAGGGCCATCCTCAAATACTTGTAGTACCTGATCGTGCCAGGTCTTTCGCGGACGCCCTCTATTCCTGTTGCCTTCAACATTCGCCTCATATATTTTCTTAACCATCCTTTCCTCGTTCATACGTTCCACATGACCAAACCATCTCAGCACTCCTTTCTTTATTCTATCTACCACACTACAGCCAGCATTGCATTCACTTCTAATTTGTTCATTCCTCACTCTATCGACCAAAGATTTTCCACACAAGCGTCTTAGTGACCGCATTTCAACAGCATTCAGTCTACTTTCATTCCTCTTTTGCCAATTCCAGGCTTCACTTCCATACATAAGGGTTGGCACTAGAACGCCATTATGTACCGCTAGTCTTGCTTCTTTTGACAGATTCTTATTGGCCATAATTGCATTTAGTGCACCATTAACTTTGTTTCCCGCAGTTACTCTCCTTTCGATATCATTCTCAGCCTTGCCGTATCTACTAAACATACTTCCCAAATACACAAACTCGTTCACTTGTTATAAGCATTCGTGTTTATAATTAAATAACACCTAGTCACTCTTCGGCTCTCTCGAATACCAGATCACTTTCGATTT